>VXBI01012578.1:49784-62702 GCA_013397375.1 Toxostoma redivivum | reverse complement strand
GTTCTGGGTTGGACCGGACGGGTCGGACCTAGCCCGCGTCTAGACAGACCCAGCCCCGAGGGTCCCGGCCCCAGCCTCGGCCCTGCGGGTCCCGGGGGACAGACCCAGCTCCAGCCGCGGGGATCCCGCGTTGGACCCGACGGGACGGACTCGCCCCGGGGGTCCCCGGGGGACGGACCCAGCTCCAGTCCCGGGAAAGCCGGCCCGGTGTCGGAACCGGTTATTTACTCGTGCGTGGGTCACGGGCGCTTCCCCGCGTCCCCCCGTGTCGCAAGATAAACATGTCCCCACCCCACGCGGGGCTTATCGGCTGCGGCACATGGCCCGGGGGGGGACGGGGGCACCCCTCGATACTGCCCCTTCTTCCCGGACCCCCGTGCGGTGCCTGGCTGCCCCCGCACCTGTAGAGCAGGATGTCACCCCGTTCAGACATCCCCTGACACCCCGCAACCCGCGGGATGCTCCTTGAGGCAGGGCTGTGCATGGAGGAGAACGGGGATCAAAGCCTTTTGGGGGGTCCCGCGGCGGGATGGGACTTTGGGGCGTTCTCCCCTTGGACCGGCCTTGGGGTCCACCCCCACGCATGCACACATTTGCAGGACCCCTGTGTGGGGTCCGGCTGTCACATTGTTGTCACCCCCCGACCACCACCCTCTGTCCCACTGGGATGCTGCTGGGGGGAAGCTGAGCTAGGGTTGTACAGGGGCAGAACAGAGATCAACGGGGATTTTGGGACGACTGTCCTGGGCTGGGTCAGGGGGTCGTGGGCCACGAAGAGGTCCCAGGCTGCATCGCAGTCACAGGCTCACAGCTCTGTCCTGTCCCAGCACGTCACAGCGAGGAAGATGGTGAAGGAGACGGGCTACTACGACCTGCTGGGTGTTCGGCCAGGCGCCAGCTTGGACGAGATCAAGCGGGCGTACCGGCGCCTGGCACTGCGCTACCACCCCGACAAGAACCCCAGCGAGGGCGAGCGGGTACGTGCAGCCCCCTGGCCCCCCTCAGCTGGCCCTCTCCCACCTCACCCACCTCTCCCCCTCCCCAGTTCAAGCAGATATCCCAAGCCTATGAGGTGCTGTCGGATGCCCACAAACGGGCTCTGTACGACCGTGGTGGCGAGCGGGCCATGAAGGAAGGAGGCCTGGGTGGCCGCGGGGGAGGCAGCGGCTTCGGCTCCCCCATGGACATCTTCGACCTCTTCTTTGGAGGGGGAGTGCGGATGCGTGGCCGGGCAGACAGGAGAGGTACGGGGATAAGGGACTCACCTGGACCCCGGGGTGGGAGAGGGCTGGTGCCCAGCACAGCACTGGGTTGAGGGACAAGGGACCACTGGGAACCATGATGTGGGAGAGGGCTGATACCCACATGCAGTGTGACATTGGCTCAGGGGGTCACAGACTTGCTGGGACCCCTGTGTGTCAGTGGGCTGGTGCCCAGCACAGCACTGTCTCAGGGGGGTGACAGACCTGCTGGGACTTGGGGGTGAGAGGGGGCATTGGCTCTGAGGACACCGGGATCCAGCTGGGCTCCTCAGACTGTCTCTGCCCCTGCGGCACAGCCCGGTGCAGCTCCTCACCACCCTCATTACTTTCTCCACCTGCCGCTCTTCAAAGGGCCCTTCCCTGTCCTTGTCCTGGCTTTCCCCCGCCGCAGTCCCCGGGGCTGCAGCTGAGTCACCAGTGCAGCCCCAGGGGTGGCAGCAGGACGCGGTGTGCAGGGCCAGCCTGGTGACTGTTGGATGCCTTGGGCCTGGGTCACAGGGACAGGGTGACTCGGGATGGGTGACTCGCCATGGCGTTTCTTGCTGAGATGGCACGAGTTAATAGCAGGGCAATTAGGAGGCCAAGGGAATGTCCCAGCGAATCCAGCTGGAGCAGCTGGAGGGTGGCTGAGAGCCCTGGGGTGGGAGCTGTGCCCTGCCCACATTGGGGACCCAGGGCAGCCAGCAGGATCCGGGCCTGGAGTGAAACTGTCCCTGTCCGTGTCCCTGCCTCCATCCTTGAGGAAGGAGCGGAACTGGCTCTGGGGGGACCTGGTGACCCTGAGTGGTGTCCAGTGCCTGTCCAGCCATGGCATGGGAGGTGGCACGTGGCTGGTGCTGAGCCAGGTGCTGAGCCAACCTCTTCCCTGTGCCCAGGGAAGACAGTGGTGCACCAGCTCTCGGTGTCACTGGAGGACCTGTACAATGGCTCCACACGGAAGCTGTCCCTGCAGAAGAACATCATCTGCCGCAAGTGTGGAGGTGAGTGAGGGGCTGCAGGGGCTGGGGGGCCGCCCCAGTGTCCCCTACCCCACTGTCTGACCCCCTGCTCCCCTTGGCACAGGCTGTGGGGTGCGGGAGGGTGCCCAGAGAAGGTGCCCCAAGTGCCATGGCTCGGGCATGGAGGTTCGCATCCACCAGCTGGGGCCCAGCATGATCCAGCAGATCCAGACGGTGTGTTCCCAGTGCCAGGGCCAGGGCGAGTGGATCCGGCCCCGGGACTGCTGCCTCACCTGCAACGGCCGCAAGGTTGTGCGGGAGAAGAAGATCCTCAGCGTGCACCTGGATAAAGGTGAGACGTGGCTGAACGCGGGGAGGGGTCACCCCAGAGTGGTGCACGTGCCCTGAGCTTTCCCCACACTTCTTGCAGGCATGAAGGATGGGCAGAAAATCACCTTCCACGAGGAAGGGGACCAGGTGCCAGGCCTGGAGCCCGGGGACATCATCATTGTCCTGGATCAGAAGGAGCATCCTGTTTTCCGGCGCAGCGGCGATGACCTCATTGTCAGGAGAGAGATCAGCCTGGCAGACGCCCTGTGCGGGTGCCGGCAGGTGATTCGCACCTTGGACAACCGCACCCTGCTCGTGTCCTCTCCGCCAGGTGAGAGGGGACTCAGGGATGCTCCTGTGAGAGAGCCAGGGGCCCGGGAGCTGCCAGCACAGCAGGGTGACCCCTGTCTCTCTCAGGTGACGTGATCCGGCCTGGGGACCTGAAGTGTATCCCCAACGAGGGGATGCCTGTCTACAGGAGCCCCTTTCAGAAGGGAAAGCTCATCCTGCAGTTCGAGGTGAGCTGGAGCAGGGTGGGAGTTGACATCTCCCACCTCAGGGCTTCTGAGTTGCCACCCCCACCTCACACTTGCTCTCTGGTCTCAGGTGAAGTTCCCCGAGCCGGGCTGGCTCCCTGCTGACCGCCTGCGCCAGCTCCAGGCCTTCTTCCCGCCGCAGGAGGAGGTGATGGCCACGGAGGACACGGAGGAGGTGGAGCTCAGCGATTACATAGCGCACGGTGGGCCCGGCCGGCGGCCCTACACTGGAGAAGCCTATCACGAGGATGACTTCGAGGACGGGATGCGCCAGCATGTCCAGTGCCAGACCTCATAGCGGGGGAGGGGGCCGGAGCCCCCCGGGCACAGGCGGGGCAGGGCCGGGGCCGTGCAGCGGGGAGGGGCTGGCGGAGCCGCCACGTTCAGGGATGTACATAGGTCGCCTTTCCGACAGCACTTCACCTCCCTCGCCCGCCCGGGAACAGGCAGAGCCCCCCAGTGAGGTGGGTGAGCTGGGTGAAGCCCCCCTGCCCTGCCGTGCCCTGCCCTGCCCTGCCTCGCCTCCAGCCCCGGGGCAGTGGAGCCGCCGCTGCCGTGGGCGGGGTGCTTGGGGGGCGTGGGGCCGGGTCCAGCTACCTGGCACATCCCACACTGGGAAGGCTCTGGCCTGAGAGGAGGAGGGGGTACCCGGTTTCCCCATCTGCTTCGCCAAGCTTGAGCTGGAGCCAGTGTGGGGAGGAGGGGAACTGCCCACCCCTTTTAGGGATGCCCCACTCCCGGCCCCGCACCGCGGGGGCCTGCTGCCTGGGCCCCCAGCCCCTTGCTTTGCCCATTTCTTTCCTTACTGGAGCCTGGCTCAGGCCTGGGATGCAAAGGGGGTGGCTCTTTTCTCTTTGCACAGGACAGGAGGGGTTGGGGGGAACCCGTCCCTTCCCTTTAATTTATTTTTTGAAGAATTTTAGAAGTTTTTCTTTTTTTTTTTTTTGTGGAGGGGGGTGGGTTGGTGACTTTGTACTTGGCATTAAATGCGAATCCCAAGTTAATGTGTGGGGTTGAGCGTGGGGCAGGGTATGGGGTTGAGCGTGGGGCGGGGGGTNTGACTCTGCCCCTCTTTGATCTCGGGTGTGCCTCAGTTTCCCCATCTTGCACAAGTGGGAGGTGCCAGATTCTGCCTTCCCCTGTCCGTAGCTGCTTCCAGCTCCTCCTGCTCCAGCAGGGGAGGACACAGACCCCAAGCCTACATCGGGGTCTGTCCCGCTTCCTTTCCCCCCTTTGCCAGCCCTGCAATCCTCCCTTGTCTCTCTGCCTTTCTCCCCTGTCTTGAAATAGTCTTGACCTCGTGCGTACCCCCAGTCCCTCACCCTGTCCTTGTCACCCCTAGAGCCCCCTCTCCCACTTCCAGAACCCACCCCCAGTTACCCTTCTGGACGCTCTGCATCATCTCAGCATCCATGGAGACCCCACAATGGAGGCAGACTCCCCCAGATAGCTTCAGCCCCTCTTTTTCAGCCCTGCACTCCACACCCCATGGGAGCTTCCAGCCATGGGGCAGAGCTGAGCTACTAAGCAGTTAAGGGGGACTCCCCCAAAAATACACCCTACTAGGGGCAAAGCTGGATCCCATAACCCCCCCCATGCCCCCTCCACGTGCAGCTGCTGGAGGAAGCTCCTCTCCACAATGGAATGGGGGTGAAGCTCCCCAGCCCTCTGCCCAGCGGAGCCCAGGCTGGGGGGCTCTGCGGGGCTGAAGGCTCCCCCTCCACTGGAGCCCAGGAAAGCTCCGGCGCCAGATGCAGCTGCAGGGGGAGAGGAGGAGAAGGAGGAGGAGGAGGAGGAGGTGGCGGGGAGAACAATGCTGGCTGGCCGCCAGCCGAGGGGAGTGGGGGAGAAGGGGGAGCTCCTGCACAGCCCCCAGCCTGCCGGGCACAGGGAGGGGATGAAGCCGCGCAGGAGGTGACAGTCGCCCTCCCCCGGGGCTGACCACACCTTGCTGAGCCACCCAGGCGTCAGCGTCCCTGGCTGCCCTGAGCCTTGGGGACACCCCCAGGGACAAGCCTGTCACCCCAGTTAGGTGGGGGCACACTGGGTGCAAGGAGCTGCCCCCCACTCAGGGGCAGGGACCCCTGAGCCATGTGCCAGAGCCCACCGGGACCCGTGGCCCAGTGGCAGCACGATGCCCCCAGCCCTGCCAGGCACTGGGCCCACCCTGAGCCAAGGCCTCGTGGCCAGCAAGCTTGTCCCACATCCAGAGACCCCTCCCTGGGGAGCAGAGCAGCTGAGGGGCCGAGACCCCCCTGAGGCTGGCACCTCCCTGTCCCCAGCTCCTCAGTCCAGTCTGGGGGGGAAGGATGTCTAGCAGCCAGCCTGGACCCTCCAGACCATCCAGACTTGAGCAGCAACCGGCCTGGAGAGTGTGGGGGTGACTGAGGGGTGACACCAGCCCTTGGGGGACACAGTTTGGTGGAGTCATGCTGGGTCCCTTCCCCGTGCCCCAGGGCTGGGAAGGTGTGTGGGGATGTTATTCCTCCAGCTCAGCCTCCCTCCTCTATCCCCATCCCCAGCTTCACGGCTCAGCCGAGGGGGGGTGGCCCCCCAAGCCTGCCCAACGAGTCCTGTCCCCCTCCCTGCACAGGGACATCATCGGCAGGGCAGAGCCAGCACACCCCCATGGCTTCAGGCAGATCGAAGCCCCCCACTCCCTCCCTATGGCTCCGGCACGGGGCAGGGGGGCTGAGATGCAGCCACATCCCCCCGCTGTTCCCCCACACCCAGCCCAGCCTCTGCTTCCAGAAAATGCATGGAAAAATTCCGGGGTGAGGGGCCACGGCCCCCCAGGGTCGGGCATTCATTCCCCGCGCACAGAACGGGGAGGGAGCCGGGCCCCGCTTTGTCTCCGGAGATGAAAGGCGAGGGGCCAACCCGGCCCCCTCCCCAGCCCGGGGGGGCAGCGGGGCCGCCCGGGGGCCACCGGGGTCACCGGGGAGGATTAGTGCCGGATTAGAGGCGCCGGGGACCTCGACACCACCCACGCGGAGCCATGGGAGGGGGGCGCAGCCTCCAGAGCCGTTTTGGGGTTACTCACAGCCCCTCCATCCCAGCCCCCCATCGCAGCTCCGCACAGAGGAATTTGCTTTTGTTTCGAGACCAGCCGCCATCCAACGCCTCGAGCCGCGGCCGTGCTCCGGGGAGGGGGCACCTCCCGCCGCTGCCCCTCCTGGAGCTCCCCCAGCACCCCAGAGCAGCAGAATGGGACCCCCGGGCCGCTGTGGGGGGAGCGTAGGCAGCCCACTCCCCATCCAGATGTGCCGCCCCAGCTTTCGGGGTCCCAGAGCCCCCCCAGTGATCCCCCCCAACCGGAGGCAAACCGGAGCCGTCCCCAGGGCTTGCGGGGGGAAAGCGGATATTCCTCCAACGAGGGGAAGCCGTCGGAGCCGGGGGGGACGGCTGGATTCCATTAGCGGCTGCTCCCGCCCGGCCGTGGCTTTCCCGGGGTCTCCGGGGCCAGCAGCAGCCGGTTGGGTGAAGTGGGGAGGGGGCCAGGTCCTGCGCCCACCCTCGGGGACGTCGGGAGAGCCAGGACACTGCCTGGCAGCGCTTTGGGAATGGCGACAAGGGCGATGGGTGCCTGCCAAGTGTCCACCTGGAGATACCGAAGCCTTCCTCCCCCTTCTCCTTCTCCTCCCCAGGGAAGATGTAATTCCACCCTTCCTGCTCCTGGACGCGCTCCCGGGGTGCAGGATCACACCCCGGGTGTGGGGGTGAAGCCAACCCTGAGCCCTGGCTCCCTTCTGCATCCCCCTGTTCAGGGCCCCCCCATCACCACAAGGCTCAGCTCGGTGGGGCAGTGCCCCCCACCTGCCCCACAGCGGCTCGGAGGCTGCCCTGGCCGAAGGATTGTGGCCCATTCCGGGAGAGCCGAGCTGTGCAGGGTACGGGGGGCAGCAGCACCCCAAACCTCGAGGCAGGACAGTCCTGCACCCTGACCCTTTCTGCGCCTCCTCAGCTTAGCCCCGGTAGGGACGCGGGCTGAGTCCCCTGATCCTGGGGTAATTACTGCTATCCCATGCAGGGCAATTATCGGGCAGCCCCCAAAGAGCATTCCTGGAAAACCCCCGGAGCTGCATCCTACAGGTGCCCCTGGCTCTCCTGCTCCAGTTGAGGTGGGGTCTCATGGCCCCGGCACTGAAGCTGAGGCAGAGAACAACTCCCCAGCCCCACGCTGCCCTCCCTGCTCCAGAGTCACCCCACGGTCACCTCAGAGCCACCACCCGCTTCCCACGCCGGGATGTGCCAACCCAGCTGCCGCCTTCGCCCCCGGCCCCTTGCGCAATGACCGGGGAGTGGATGTGGGGTGCAGGATCCAGGCTGAAGGATCCAGGGTGTGGAATCCAGGGTGTGGGATATGGGGTGTGGGATCTGGAGTGTGGGATCCGGGGTGTGGGATATGGGGTGCAGAATCCCGAGTGTGGGATTCAGACTGTAGGATCTGGGGTGCTGGATGTGGGATCCGGGGTGCAGGATCTAGAGCACAGAATCTGGGATGTGGGGTCCAGGGTGCGGGATCCGTGTGCCAGTGGGGTCAGGAGGAGAAACAGGGATACCAGGGGTGGGTCATAAGACATTTATTGAAAAAGGAGAGAGGTGACAGAGGGAAGTTGGACCCTGTGGGGGCTGGGACNGGTGCAGAATCCCGAGTGTGGGATTCAGACTGTAGGATCTGGGGTGCTGGATGTGGGATCCGGGGTGCAGGATCTAGAGCACAGAATCTGGGATGTGGGGTCCAGGGTGCGGGATCCGTGTGCCAGTGGGGTCAGGAGGAGAAACAGGGATACCAGGGGTGGGTCATAAGACATTTATTGAAAAAGGAGAGAGGTGACAGAGGGAAGTTGGACCCTGTGGGGGCTGGGACCTGGCACTGCCCCAGGCTGAGGGGGTTTGGTGTTCCAGTCTGGTACAATATTCACAAATAAATACTGGGGAGGGGTCGCAGGGCAGGGCTGGGGGCTGCGGGAACCAACAGCAGCCCGAACCCAAACCAGCTCAAACCAGCCCAAAGGGCAGGGAGGGGCCGCGTTACCCCCCGCCGCACCCCGGCACCTCGCCAGGCCCCGAGCGCTCCGTCCGCGGCAGAGCGGGGCCAGAACAGGAGATCCTGCTGCCCCTGGAGAGACCCCGCCCTGCAGGGGGAGGGAAAGCAGTGTGTGTGTGTCCCCCCCAAAAAAGGGGTTCCGCTGATGTACCCCCGTGGGGAGATGCAGCACCCTCCCCGTAGCCGGGGGATGAGTGCAGGGGACGGAGGGGACACGGNGCAGGGTTGGAAGCATCCAGTGTGAGCTGTAAGGTGGGAGAGCTGGGACTGCGACCGTGCTTAGGATCCTGCTTAGGACCGTACTGCGACCTCCTTTAGCAGTGGCTGCTTCCTGCCGTGCTTGCAGGGCACTGGGAGCCATCCCATCCCATCCCATCCCATCCCATCCCATCCCATCCCATCCCATCCCACTCCCCTCCATGGGAGTTTCCCAGTGCACACTGCGGGCAGCGCTGCCCCCAGACCCCCCAGTTCCCCCTCACCAGGATGAGCTCCCCGTCGTTGGTCATCTCCCGGGACCAGCCTGTCTTGGGCCCGTCGCCCTTGAGCAGCCGCTGCTCACACACCATCTTGTTCTCGCTCTCCCACCTGGCCAGGCTCTGCAGGGGGACAGAGGGCAGCGCTGCCTGGGGATGTGCGAGCCCCCGGGACACCTCCCGCCCACACTGAGCATCTGTCAGCACCCCTGGGAGTGGAACGGGGCCGTCTGTCCCTGTGCCAGACGGGTGTCCGAGCTCATCTGTCACTTGGGGGGCAGAGGGACAGGCTGGGGTGCAGGAGGAGGGGAAGCAGCCTGTGCTGAGAACGTGGCTGCGTGCAGACACACACAGGTGAGAGCTCCTGCCTCGTGCCAAACATGCCTGTGCAAGCTCACGTGTGTGCACAGACACGTGTACATGCACACACGCACACACCTTTGTGTGCTCACCTGTGTGCACAAGAGTGCTGTGTCATGTGTGTGCAGGCTTGAGTGTGCACAGGTGTGTGTGTGTGACACGGGTGAGGGAGAGTTCCTGCTCTGGTGCAAAGTGCGTGCATGTGCACAGAGTCACACTCAGACACACACAGAGTCACACTCAGACACACTCATGCACACACACAAATCACACACAGAGCACACACACATTCACAATCACACACACAGTCACACAGACACAGTCACACACAGACACACATGCACGCACACAAATCACACACAGAGCACACACACATTCACGGTCACACACAGTCACACAGTCACAGTCACACACAGACACACATGCACGCACACAAATCACACACAGAGCACACACACATTCACGGTCACACACAGTCACACAGTCACAGTCACACACAGACACACATGCACGCACACAAATCACACACAGAGCACACACACATTCACGGTCACACACAGTCACACAGTCACAGTCACACACAGACACACATGCACGCACACAAATCACACACAGAGCACACACACATTCACGCACACACACACACACAGAGCACACACTCATTCAGACACAGTCACATTCACAATCACACAGAGACATTCACACACACCCATTCACAGCACACACACAGAGAACACACTCATTCACACACACACCACAGAGCACATACACACTCATGCACAGATATTCACAATTACACAAACACACAGTCACACAGTCACAATCACACAGACACATTCACACACACACATTCACAGCACACACAGTCACACACACAGTACACACAGACATATGCACAGTCACACTCACAGACATACACAGACACATACAGTCACACAGACACAGAGCACACACACACAGCTGTCATCACATACACACACTCACACATACACACACAAACAGCACACACACACGCTCACACTCACACACAGTCACACACACATGCTCACACAGTCACACACACAGTCATGCAGTCACACTCACACACACACAGCTGTCATCACGCACACTCACACACTCACAGTCATACAGTCACACTCACACACTCTCACACACACTCACACACACTCCCACACTCTCACAAACGAGTGCAGGTGCCCACGCGCGCACCTTGCAGGGCCGCCCGTCCACCGTCTGCTCCTCGAACTCCTCGCCCACCCTGAAGCGGATCTCGGTGGTGCGCACGGGGGTCGAGGTGCGGATGTAGAAACTCTCCCCGTCCTGCCGGATCTCCACCGCCGGCTTCGCTGCCGCCGCCACCGCGATCTTCCGCAGCATCATGTTCACGCCTGAAGAAGGGGACGATGGCACCGAGCTCCCCCTCCGCACCCGCAGCGTCCCGCGGTGACCCGGGCTGGTTCAGTACCCTCGGGACAATGTGGACCCCACTGTTCCCCCCCCTCCACCCCCGAGCCTAGGGGAGCACGGGAGAGCCGCGGCCGCAGCCCCCACACTTGGCAGTGACACGTCCCAGGGTACACCGAGTGCTGCAGGTGGCTCAAGGCAACCCATGGGGGGACGGACGAGCCCCCCCGGCCACATCTGGGCCACATCTGGCTCTCGTTACCTGGTGGAGGGGGCGGGAGGGGGCTGCCGGAGTTGGCGCCGGATGCGCCCGGGGGAAGGGACGGGGATGACGGGGGCAAGGGCTCACCCAGAGCGGGGTGACAGTGGGGACAAGGGCCCCAGTCCAAGCTCTGTGTTAGGTGACCTGCGTGACCCCCCCGAGGGGTCCCACGTCTCCCCCCGCAGCCCCCTCCCGAACCGCGGGGCAGCTGGGGCTTTGTCCCTGCTCCAGAGGCGGCTCATCCATCATGTCCTGGAGCCCCCGGCTGTCACAGGGGGAGCTGCTCTTTGGGGACATTGTTCCCATGTCACCCTCCGGGTGGGTACTGGCCACCCCCCGAGAGGGTCCCTGCACAAAGGAGGTCCCCCCCGGCACAGGGACGGGGCAGACACGGGAGTACGCGGTTGGGCTCCAGGAACTGAACTCTCTCGCAGTGGGAAGGGACACATCCCTGAGGGGTCCTCTCGATGGCCACGCCAAGTCCCCACGAACATCCCCAGGTCCCTTCCCTCCCTCCGAGGCCCGATTCACACCGAGGGGATGCCCAAAACCTTGTGCGGTCAGACACAGCCCCCCACGCACCCCACATGATGCTGACGGGACTGCGGGAGAAGAAACAACCCCCAAAGGGAGCAAAACCAAGTCTAGGGCGGCATGGTGCAGTCAGTGTGGGGGGCTGAAGCTGATAAAGCCCTCAGCTCCCCCGGGAGGGCAGGGGGCACAGCCCCCACTTGCGCCGGGGGAAAGGAAGGGGGGTCCGGGGGGGGGGCTGGCAGATTTATTTTCCTGCTGAGGTTTCCCCAAGCCGGTTCCAGCAGCGGGGCCAGGGCGGGGAGAAGGGGCGACGGGGGATCGGGAGTGAAACCCAAGAAAGTGATAATTATCCTGAAATATTCGTTACGTATCCCCTAACCTGGAAAATATTCTGCTCCGGCAGCTCCCCGGCTGGCGAGGAGCGGGTCAGGCGGAGGGGAGCAGTGGGGGAGCTGGATTTGATCCTACCCAAAACCCCAGGGATCCCCCGGTCTGCGCCCCCCCATTTCCAGCTCCTGCGATGAGTCCTGGCCCTCCCCACCCCCACTCACCGGGGACACAGCTCTGCGGTGGAGGGCAAAGGGGCCCGAGACGAGGCCTGTGAGGATGGGACCCCAAAACAGCGGGGTCCTGCCTGGGCTGGTTTGGGGGACACCAGCTGTACTCAGGGTCCCTGAGACAGGTGAGCCCGCGGGTGCTTTTGGGATGGGGGGCAGAGGGACTGAAGGGGACCGGGGTGGTGGCAGAGTCCACGCCTGGGAGTGCCCATGCTTGGGGAGCACCAGAGTGGGGAAACTGAGGCAGGAAAGAGGAGGACGCGCAGGGGCCATGTGGGATCCCTCGGGAGCGGGACACGCTGTCCCTCGTGCCTCTGATTCCTCAGTGGGGCACCAACCACGAGAGCGTTGTTAAAAGGGGGAGCAGAGGGATCCCCCCGGCACACGGCGGCTCCGGGCACCGTGACACCCCGGCTGGAAGGGGATTTGGGGGGAAATGCCCGCGCCTCCCCTGCGCCACCCGCAGCCCGAGGGAGTCCCGGAGGGAGCGGAGGGAGAGTGGGGCTCCACTCACCCAGCGCCTTCAGTAGCTCCTCGAAGTTTTCCGAGCTCTTCATCTTCCAGTTCCCGGAGAAGTTTGGCATCGCGGCTGCGGGCGTGGGGGGCGCAGGGAGGGGACCGAGGGGGGAATAAGCGGTTCGAGGGATCCTTGCACCCTCCGCACCAGCACCGGCCCCGCTGCTGGCTCCCTCCGTCCGTCCGTCCCGTCCCGCCCGCGCCGCCGTTTTATCGCCGGGCTGGTCCCACCCCCCGGCCCCGGCGCGGGGGCTCCGCGCTCACCTGCGGAGTGAGAGCCCAGAGGGAGCCCCCCGCCCCCATTTGCCGTGGGGGGGTGCAGGCTGGAGGCACCACCTGGTCTGCCTGTCCCCCCCCAAAACTCCTCCCATCCCCCCCAAGATCTGTACCCTCCTAATCTCCCTGCAGCTCCCAGGCTGGCTGCATCTCCCCGAGCTGCCTGTATCGCCCTAATCTCCAGCCTCCCTCCGAAACTGCCTGTACCCCACATGTGCTGCACCCCAGGAGCTGCTGCACCCCCAAATCTGTCTGTACCCCTCCAAGCTGCCTGCATCCCCTGATCTCCCTGCGTCCCCCACAACTGCGAGCACCCCCACATATACCCGCACCCCCCGAGCGGCACGGGTGGTGCGTGTGCACAAGTGCTTGTGCTCACCCGTACGTAGGTGTGGGCACGCCAGCGCCTTTCCCAGC
>VXBI01012578.1:12785-28540 GCA_013397375.1 Toxostoma redivivum | reverse complement strand
CTCCCGGTGGATGCGCTCGGAGCTCGCCGGCTCGGCAGCGCTGCCTGGGCGCGCACACCCACCGTCCGCCCACGTGCGCCCTGCGCGGACCCGGCCCCCAAAATGTGCCCGGCTGCAGGTGGCCCTGCAGGGGGTGTGGATGCTGCCAGTGTCACGAGGGAGCAGGGACGTGGCGCGGGGTGACACCGGAGCGACGCCCTGCCGTGGGCTCGGCGTGGAAATTGAGGGGCTCGGTGTAGAACCGGTGAAAATTCGGTGTGGCAGCGTGCAAAATCGATGTGAAACGGGCGTAAACCCATGCAGGACTAGTGTAAGGCGGTGCAAAAGCAGTGTAAAAGAGCACCAAAATGGTGTAAAAGCATGTAAAACGGTGCAAAACTACAATGTGAAACCGTGAAAAACAGATGTAAGTGCATAACCAGTGTAAAACAGCACCAAAATGGTGTAAGCCCCTGTAAAACAGTGCAAAACTGGCATAAAATTGCGTAAAACCGTGCAAAATTGACATAAGTATGTGTAAAACAGTGCAAAATTGGCATAAAGGTACATAAAACTGAAAAACTGGATTTAAACCAGTTTTGCAAAACAGTGCAAAAGCTGTGTGAGATAGTACAAAACCTGTGTAAACCTATGCTAAAACGGTACAAAATTGCTGTAAAACAACATACACGGTGAAATAATGTAAAACAGTGCAAAATGTGCAAGCCAGTGCAAAACCCATCTAAAGCCAGTGTAAGATGATGTAAATCCAATGTAGCAGCATCCCTAAAATCCCATATCCTGGCTGCAGCTGAATATGTAATAGAAGAGGGAGGTCAGCCTTTGAAAAGAGAGAAGGATTGTGAGCATCTGGTGCCCACCCAGGGTCCCCTCAGCAGAACACAGAATTTTTCCTTACAAGCCCCCTGTCCTGCAGAGC
The DNA here is from genome assembly GCA_013397375.1 of Toxostoma redivivum. Taxonomy (NCBI): domain Eukaryota; kingdom Metazoa; phylum Chordata; class Aves; order Passeriformes; family Mimidae; genus Toxostoma; species Toxostoma redivivum. The sequence continues at coordinate 27,621 of VXBI01012578.1, read as the reverse complement.
CTGCGCTGGAGCTGCTGGGATTGCTCAGGGCGCATGGGGAATTTCTGGATGCCTGGGGAGGAGGTTTGGGCCCTGGCCAGCCTTGGCGTGGGGTTACAGGGTGACAAAGTCACCAGGGGAGTAAATAAATCGTAACCTTAGTCCCTGCTCCAGACCGAACCTGGGTGCTGCTATCCCTATTGGGCCCAACCAAACACTTGGAATTAAATTAAACACAGATTAAGTAGTTTGCAAGACCAGAACCTCCACCCTGACCTGGCAGTCAGGGTTCCTGGGCTGGGCTCTTTTTTTTCCATTCCTGTGTGCTTTCTTTGGCTTAATTTCTCCTAACAAGCTGCAAAGTAACACAAATAAATAATCCACAGGGTCACGATGACAGCAGGATCCTACTGACTGGGGATGAGACCAGTCTCAAGGAATCTCCACCTGCAATGGAAAAATGGACAAAGGCCGAGGGAAACAAGGATTCCTCCCTCTTTCTCCACAGCAGGAGCCAGACCTTGTTCAAACTGAGTCCCTCCTCTCCCTGCCAGAGTCCTTGTTGATTTTCCTTGGCAGAGGATGAGCGCTGCCTAGTATTAGAGCTTGGGGTGGTTGAACCACTCTGTGCTTCTCAGGGAATCACCCATTTCCCTTTCCTAAATCCTAAAAATTTACAAATCCTGCGCACTTAGGAAGGAGTAAAAAAAAACCTGCCAGGAAGATCCTAACCAATCCCCAGGATGATCTTTGTGGTTGCTTCCACCCCAAACTGTGATTCTGAGCACAAGGGGTGTTTCGCTGGGGAAGTGACAGCAACACTGACCCACAAAAATCCCCATCTCCATTTTGGTTTCCTTTGGATTTGTAGAGCATTTTGGTGAAACTGTGAAAGGAGAGGGCTTTGACACAGTTTGGGGTTCAGCCCCTATGATGGGGTTTCACTCTTCCACTGGTTGCACTCGTGTGTGTCACAACAAAGTTTTGCTGTTTCTGGTGGATGTGGAACCCACATTCTCAGGGAAAGGGGTTCCTGAAGAGAGGATGGGCTTTTCTGTGAGCCATACTGGTCCTGTGGCCACAAGGACACCTTTCTTCTCCTTGTCATCCTCCCCAGTGTCCCTGTGGTGGGATTCCTCGGCTCTGCCCTCACAGGTCACAGCTGTGTAAGGAGTGGGGGAAAACGTAACTCGTGTGTCCCAGCTCCTGGAATCCTCCCGTGCCTCCCGCTCCCCAAGGCCTCAATGCCTATTTTTAATACTGTATTTTTAACACTCCTCAGCCCTCCAGAACAGGCCAGGAGGGGTGGGACAGGGCACGTTGGCTGGATTTCACACCATTCCAAGCGACAGAGGGTTCAGGATATGCTCCTCATTTATCTCCATTTTGCTTTAATTACTTATGCTGGTACTTCACAGCAGCTCTGCAGATTGCTTTCCTGGGTGTTGGGGACCCAAATTCGAGCCCAGCTCGCTGCTTATTAAGGTCAAGAAGGAGGTCAAAGGCGTCAAACTGAAAATCAGCAAAGCAGCGGAGGGATAAAGCAGATCCTGGCCAGGCCTCCTGCATCCCAGTCCAGCAGCTTCTGCTGGGGCTTGCAGCACTGATCCTACCCCAAACTACCCCGGGATTAAAGGATGGAGGGCAGGGAGAACCCCGAGACCCCCAGTCCGTGTCCCACAGTGACGCTGCACCGGGTGTGGGGGACACACCGGGAGCCGCAGTCCCAGCTCAGGGCTTGGCAATGAATCAAGCGACCTAGCAGGGGTAGGCTGCGCCCTCCTGGCATCTTCGTCCTCGTCTTCATCCTTGTCCCCATACCCGTCCCTGTCCCGCTCCGTCCCCAGGGCCTTCCCGCATCCCCCCTGCGCCCGGGCCTTATCCCGGTCCCGCCCGGGAGTACCACCGCGTGGCACCACAGACTACATTTCCCGTGGCGCCTCGCGGCTGGGCACGTCGGGAGGCGGGCACAGCGCTGCTCGCGGGGTACGCCGGGAGTTGTAGTCCGGCGTCGCTGCAGCGCGGGCAGCGGGGCGCTGGCGGCAGCCATTACCGGGAGCGCGGAGCCGCCGCCGTCGCCTTGCCTCGCTCCGCGGCCCCGCCGCCGCTTGGGGAGGGGCCGCCATGGTGGCGTACCCTCGCCCCCGCCCGCCTCTTCTTCCTCGCTGCGGCCGCTGAAGGCGCGGCGGCGGTGTGGCCTAGCGCGGAGGGTGGATCCCCGGCCTCGCGTAGCGGCTGGTGCCCGCGAAGGGCCGCCCTCCCCGGGGCCATGTCCCTCGTGGCCTACGCCAGCAGCGAGGAGGACAGCGATGCGGAGGAGCCGGCGGGCGAGGAGGAGGAAGCCACCGATTCTCCCCCAGCCGCAGCCGAGCAGCCCTCATCCCGGGGGCTTTTCGCCGCGCTGCCCCCGCCCAGAGCCCCCGCCGTGCCCCCGTCGTTCCTCATGGGCCCCCCGCCCACTGTGAGCGGCTTCGGTAGCGCCCCACCGGGCCGGGCCGGGGCCGAGAGCCCCCCCGAGCCGGCTGCCAGCGGGGACGGGGTCGCGGAGTCCCCCCGGCCGAGGGGGCTCCTCCTGCCGCCCCCCAGGAATGCGGCCACCGCCGCCTCCCCCCTCAGCCCGCCCCCCGCTGCCTCCCCCGGGGCGGGTTTGGGCCTCCCCAAGCCAAAGAAGAGGACGGAGCCGGTGCGGATCGCGGCGCCCGAGCTGCACAAGGGGGATGTGAGTATGGAACAAACCCCCTGCTCGAGCCCCGCGGGTCTCTTCCCTCTCTATCTCACACCCAGGTACCGGGATCTATTGTTGTGTCATCCACGGGGAGATTTGTCCTGGATGCCTGCCCTAATCCTAAAGCGCTTTGCAGAATTAAACTGATATAGAAACCTTATTTATAATCATAATGCAGTCAAACCCAGATTATCTGCACCCTTCTTTATTCCTGGAGTTAACGAGTTGATGATGTGGAGCTGCAGGGCGTTGTAGCCCAAAAAAGTCTTTTGTTTGCTGTGCAGGTGATAGATTTTTCAATCAGTTTATTGCTTATTTGTCTAAAGGCTTCAGGCGTTTTCCAAACTTTTAGGTGACCATTTCCCTCTCATTCTGTGGGGGTTTTTTGTAATTACTGTGTCTTGCAGGGCTTGTGAACCCAGACAGTGGAAGCAGGGAAAGACAGGTCCCTATCCACCTGTTTTTTAAGCTGGAATCCCTACTGATCAGGTTTCATCCTCTCCCCACTGCTCATTTCCTCTGGGACAGCACTGTCATAGAATCATGGAATGGTTTGGGTTGGAAAGGACCTTTATGCTCATCTTGTTCTACTCCCCTGCCATAGGCAGGGACACCTTCCAGTACCCCAGAGTGCTCCAAGCCCCGTCTAACCTGGCCTTGGACACTTCCAGGGATGATGCAGCCACAGCTTCTCTGGGCAGCCTGTGCAAGGGCCTCACCACCCTCACAGAAGATTTTTTTTTCCTGATATCTCATCTAAACCAGCACCTGGAATCCTGGAGTGGTTTGGATTGGAAGAGACCCTTAAAACTCATCCTGTTCCACACTGCCCACAGACAGAGTAGACCAGGTTGCCCCAGCCTGGCCTGTTGTCACGTGGAGATGATGGTCATGTCACTGTTTTTGGTGTGACAGGANNNNCTGAAGGCGCGGCGGCGGTGTGGCCTAGCGCGGAGGGTGGATCCCCGGCCTCGCGTAGCGGCTGCTGCCCGCGAAGGGCCGCCCTCCCCGGGGCCATGTCCCTCGTGGCCTACGCCAGCAGCGAGGAGGACAGCGATGCGGAGGAGCCTGCGGGCGAGGAGGAGGAAGCCACCGATTCTCCCCCAGCCGCAGCCGAGCAGCCCTCATCCCGGGGGCTTTTCGCCGCGCTGCCCCCGCCCAGAGCCCCCGCCGTGCCCCCGTCGTTCCTCATGGGCCCCCCGCCCACTGTGAGCGGCTTCGGTAGCGCCCCACCGGGCCGGGCCGGGGCCGAGAGCCCCCCCGAGCCGGCTGCCAGCGGGGACGGGGTCGCGGAGTCCCCCCGGCCGAGGGGGCTCCTCCTGCCGCCCCCCAGGAATGCGGCCACCGCCGCCTCCCCCCTCAGCCCGCCCCCCGCTGCCTCCCCCGGGGCGGGTTTGGGCCTCCCCAAGCCAAAGAAGAGGACGGAGCCGGTGCGGATCGCGGCGCCCGAGCTGCACAAGGGGGATGTGAGTATGGAACAAACCCCCTGCTCGAGCCCCGCGGGTCTCTTCCCTCTCTATCTCACACCCAGGTACCGGGATCTATTGTTGTGTCATCCACGGGGAGATTTGTCCTGGATGCCTGCCCTAATCCTAAAGCGCTTTGCAGAATTAAACTGATATAGAAACCTTATTTATAATCATAATGCAGTCAAACCCAGATTATCTGCACCCTTCTTTATTCCTGGAGTTAACGAGTTGATGATGTGGAGCTGCAGGGCGTTGTAGCCCAAAAAAGTCTTTTGTTTGCTGTGCAGGTGATAGATTTTTCAATCAGTTTATTGCTTATTTGTCTAAAGGCTTCAGGCGTTTTCCAAACTTTTAGGTGACCATTTCCCTCTCATTCTGTGGGGGTTTTTTGTAATTACTGTGTCTTGCAGGGCTTGTGAACCCAGACAGTGGAAGCAGGGAAAGACAGGTCCCTATCCACCTGTTTTTTAAGCTGGAATCCCTACTGATCAGGTTTCATCCTCTCCCCACTGCTCATTTCCTCTGGGACAGCACTGTCATAGAATCATGGAATGGTTTGGGTTGGAAAGGACCTTTATGCTCATCTTGTTCTACTCCCCTGCCATAGGCAGGGACACCTTCCAGTACCCCAGAGTGCTCCAAGCCCCGTCTAACCTGGCCTTGGACACTTCCAGGGATGATGCAGCCACAGCTTCTCTGGGCAGCCTGTGCAAGGGCCTCACCACCCTCACAGAAGATTTTTTTTTCCTGATATCTCATCTAAACCAGCACCTGGAATCCTGGAGTGGTTTGGATTGGAAGAGACCCTTAAAACTCATCCTGTTCCACACTGCCCACAGACAGAGTAGACCAGGTTGCCCCAGCCTGGCCTGTTGTCACGTGGAGATGATGGTCATGTCACTGTTTTTGGTGTGACAGGAGTGCCTGTGGCTGTAGGAAGAGCTGAACTGGAAGCTTGGGGTCATTTCCATGGGGACAGGTGGCTTGAGGAAGAATTTATAAGCAGTGTCCATTAACAGTGGCCTGGCAGCACTTTGGGGAGCCCAGATGAAGTCAGTGCTGTTGCTTTGCTGCAAGAGTCTGGGGGGGCCACGGGAAGAGGAGGAGAGGACACAGGACCCCATCCCTTCCTGAACCACCCTGCTCCTGATAACCATTCCAGTCTGGCCAATTCCAGAGCCAGAGCTCTGGAGGTTCAGCTTTTGGGACAGAGGGATGAGGGATATCCCAGTCCCAGCCACTTTGCTTACGTCCTTGCGTCCAGACAGCTGGAATGAGCAGGGATTTGTTTCTGCTTTATTCCTTTCTGTGCTCTGCTGCCTGGGGTCTGACCACACATTCTGCAGGTTGTCAGTGTTGAGCAAATGAATGTTGAAGGGACAAAAAGTACCTTAAACTGGAGCTGGTCTGAGCAGTTCCCACTTGGGATTCCTGGAGGTCCCTTGGCCTGTGGCTGATGTCCTCAGTTGTTCCCTCTTTCTCCTTAAAATCCCTCCCATCACTGTAGTTCGTCTCCTGGAGATGCTCCAGGGCAGTTGCAGTGTCCCCTCTCTCCCAAATCAACGTGTGGGTTTACAGTCACTCCCAGTTCTCTTTATTTACACACATTCTTTGTCTTTCCCTGGTTTATGATTTGGAGGTAAACTGGCACAAGCCCTCAATCCCTGTTGCCTCTTCCAAGTTCTCTGAGGAGCCATGAAATTATACTTAGGGCCTTTTCTGATGCCAACCAGGCTTTCCACTCAAATTTTAACTGGATATTTAGCAATTTCAGCATTATTGGGAACAATTCCCTGTATCCCTGCAGTGAACTTTACATCCTTTGTGTGGTTTGTGCTCTCCCTCCAGTAACTCTCTTGTTGTCTGTCCCTCTGGAGGAGAGCCCTGACCTATTGCTGTGCACTTGCAGTTCTTCCCTCCCTTTGGGTTTATTTTCCTGGGATTTATTAACATAAATTTTTTAGTTTATCATCTCAGGTTGTGCTGAGATCTGGTTTTCTCTCTCAGTCAGATTCAGAGGAAGATGAACCAGCAAAGAAAAAAAATACTCTTCAGGTAAATAATAAGGGCACTTGATTAAAAAATTGTCACAGGAAAAAGTGTTTGACTGTGACAAGTCTTGGGCTTCCACTTGTGTAAATCATGCACTCTGATCACCTTGTGGCTTTAGGGATATTCTTGATATCCCCTGGGTTTTCAAGTCCTTTTTTTGGGGGGGAATTTCACCAATTTAAATCTTGGCAAAAAAGGCATTAATTTGGGATATTAATTTGGGCAGATATTTGCAAGTACCACATTTCCCTTCAAAATCCCCCTGGCCTTTTGTGCAGTGCATTAAGAGTGCCCAAGTGACAGGGAAACGCACAAGAAGTGTTAGAATTGGGGGGATAATTGGCAGGAAGACAGGAAAAAGTGAATAATCTCACTCTTTTCTTTCTGTGATGTGTGGATGTCACCAGGGACGCAGCGAGGGCTCCGGCTTGTCCGCTTTGCTTCCTCAGCCCAAAAACATGACAGTGAAAGAGACCAATCGGCTCCTCCTGCCCTACGCCTTCTCGAGGAAAGCAGGAGGAGAAAACACCTCTGACTCCAAGCCTGCCAAGGCCCCAAGCTCTTCCTCCAAAGCCAAACCCGTGGCCAAGCCGGCCGTGCCCACAACTCCGTCCCCGTCGGCCATCAAAGCCGCGGCCAAGAGCGCGGCGCTGCAGGTAACCAAACAGATCACCCAGGAGGAGGAGGACAGCGACGAGGAAGTGCAGCCAGAGAACTACTTCTCCTTGTCCGACAGGAGCGAGCCCAGTGCTGTGGGTGCAGAGCCCTACCTGTACCCCAGCACGGGGGGGTCGGAGGACCCTCCTCCCGGGACAGAGCCGGAGCCCCAGTTCCAGGACGTGGCCGCTAACGCCCCTCTGGAGTTCAAGACGGGTGTGGGCTCCAGTGGAGTTCAGCACAGCTGGGCACCCAAACCCGGCGAGGACTATGGCAGCCACCCCTACAGCCAGTTCCCCCCTGCCTACAGCGAGCCTGGGGGCTACTACCAGGTGGGTTCACTGGCCAGAGGTGAAGTGAGGGGCTCTGGACAGGTGCTTGAGTGAGTGGCTCAAGTTAGTTACAGGCTGCTCCTGAGAATCCAGCTTTTGTGAGATACCTGGGACACAGGCAGGGAGTGCAGCCCGTGTGAGATACCTGGGACATGGGGCAGGGAATCCTGAGCTCTCCAGGTTTGGGAGCTGCAGCACTGGGCACAAGGGAATTCCTACAGTGTGAGAGCTCCAGATGGTCTTTGCTGGACAGATGTTTGACAGCTTCACTCTTGTGAAAATGCCCTGGATGTGAGGGTGCAGAGTCAGGGCTCACTGGAGCTGGTGTCTGAGCCCAGGTTGTTTCTAATAATTCATAGAATCCCAGGCTGGTTTGGGTTGGAAGGAACTTTAAAGAACCTTAAAGCCCATCCAGTCTCAGCCCCTGCCATGGGCAGGGACACCTTCCACTATCCTAGATCACTCCAGGCCTCGTCCACCCTGGTGCTGAGCACTTGAAGGGATGGAGCAGCCACAGCTTCTCTGGGCAGCCTGTGCCAGGGCCTCACTGCCCTCAGAGGAAAAAATTCCTTCCCAATATCCCATTTAACCCTACCCTCTGGCAGTAGGAAGCCATTCCCCTTGTTCTGTCACTCCAGACCCTTGTGAAAAGTCCCTCAAAGCATTTGTTGATTTGTCCATGGCCTGATGCCCCTCCAGGATTGCTCTCATGACAAACTGGTTTCCCTTTCCCTGCCAGGATTACTACAGCAGTGGATACTACCCTGAGGTGGAACCAGCCCAGGCCCCGCCACAGGACACAAGCACCGACTCCTCCTTCATCGATGACGAAGCGGTTGGCACTTCACTGTCTGTCTGTCTGTCTGACCCCCTGTGGAATTTGGCTTTGAGCTCTGCCAGAGCACAGGATCTGCTTGGCAGCCATGGTCCTGTCCCCCAGCACAGCCTGTGTTTCCAGTGGCTTGGGCTGGGGGGTTTTTCTGGGGGCCTCCTGCTGTGTTGTGGACATGTGTGGAGTCCTTCCCACAGTCTGCTGGGCTCCTGCTCCAGCTGGGTCTGCAGGCCTGATAAGTACAGAATAGAATCAATTGTTGAGGCTGGTAAAAGCCTCCAAGGCCATCGGGTACAGCCATTCCCCAGCACTGCCAAGGCTGCCTCTAAGCCATGTCCCCAAGTGCCACATCCACATGGCTTTTAAATCCTACTGGGGACTTCACCATTGCCCTGTGCAGCCTGTGTCCGGGCTGGACAACCCTCTGGGTATAGGAATTTTCCCTTTATCCAACCTAACCCTCCCCTGGCACAACTTGAGGCCATTTTCTCTTGTCCTGTCCCTGTTCCCTGGGAACAGAACCCGACCCCCTCCTGGCTGCACCTTCCTGTCAGGAAGCTGTGCAGAAGCAGAAGGTCTACCCTGAGCCTCCTTTTCTCCAGCCTGAGCCCCCTCAGCCTCCCCTGGTGCTCCAGGCCTTTCCCCAGCTCTGTTTGCTTCTCTGAACATGTTCTAGCTCCTCAATCTCTTTCTTGTCATGAGGGCTCCAAACTGACCCTAGGGTTGGAGGTGCTTCAGCAGTGCCAGCACAGGGGATGGGCACTGTCCTTGTCCTGTGGCCACACTGTGGCTGGTGCAGACCAGGTGAATGTTGGCAAAACTTGAGGTTCTGTGGCTCTTAAAATGAGAGACTCAGGACTCCAAGGTTCTCCTGAGCAAGCCTGGAAGCAGGAGTAAATGCTGTTTTCTGCATAGGAAAATAAGATGATAACCTTCCTGCTAAGTAGTTTTAGATACTCCGATGTACAGCGAGCTGAAATTCTCCAAAAGATCAAAACCTTGGCTGGAAAACTGTTGCTTGTGCCTTGTGTCAGGTCAGTGTTGGGTGTAATTCCAACTCTTGTGTTCTTCCTTCAGTTCAAGCGTCTGCAAGGCAAGCGGAATCGTGGGAGGGAAGAGATCAACTTTGTGGACATCAAAGGTGACGACCAGCTGAGCGGCACCCAGCAGTGGCTGACCAAATCCTTGACAGAGGAGAAGACCATGAAGTCATTCAGCAAGGTGGGGTGGAGGGTGAGGGCTGTGCTTGGAGCCTCTGCTCAGTGCCCATGCTGGCCCCAGCTGGAGCTGTGTTGGATGCTGGGCAGTCACCAGGGAGGGGAACAGGGAGCTGGTAAATAATGACATGTGGGAGACCAGTAGAGTTCCTCAGAACATGGTGTGTGGGTGGGGGAGGGCCAGCCAGGAAGTGCTTCAGCCCAAGGAATCTGCAGTTTAATAGGGAACAAATGCTGCTTGGGATGGCTGTGTGCAGTCTTGGTTTGTTGTCCAAGGAAGCACCTCTCCAGGCTGAACACTTCATCTCTTTCTGCTTTCCAGAAAAAAGGAGATCAGCCCACAGGACAGCAAAGGAGAAAACACCAGATCACGTACCTGATCCATCAGGTGAGTGGCCTCCCTGTGGTGTATGAGCTGATCCAGGCAGAATTGCAGGGTTTGGTCTTGGCAGCACAAGGCTGGGGTGGTGGAGGTGCTCCTCCAGCAGCAGGGGCTGTCCCTGAGAACCCCCTGAGTCCTGGTGAGACCGAGTGGGGCCAGAGGGAGTCCCTGAGCTTTCAGCTTTGCTTTGCCCTTCCTGCATGTTCCGAGGCCCTGGGATCCTGTTCTGGATTCCACCCCGGGGCTGGCGAGCAGCTGCTGAGCCTGTCCCCACGAGAAGCTGCTTTTCAGCATGAATGAAATACCAATTAATCCAGGCCTCTGTCAGGATGATTGTGCTAACTCCTGTAACGAGGCTTCTGGCTGGAGGGCTCTGTAATCCACATGAGCTGGGCCAGAGGAGGCCAGAATGATGCTGAGTCACTGACACACAGAGGGTAACAGCATCCTCTCCATCTCTGCAGGCCAAGGAGAGAGAACTGGAACTGAAAAACACATGGTCTGAAAACAAGCTCAGCAGACGGCAGACTCAGGCCAAGTACGGATTCTGACACATCTGTCCTGCTTTGCTGGCTGCTGTCCCTGCTGTGTCCGGTGTCTCCTGGCTCTGGGAGATCAGCCAGGCCCCAGCACGGGGCTGCTTGCTGGGAGGGAGGACACTGCACTCCCTGGCCTGGCAGGAAGGGTCATTGCAAGCTGGTCCTGAAACTCCACCTGTAATCCTTCCCCCCCCCCTCCTTGTAAACGATAACGTGGAAGTTTTGATCAGGCAAGGACGGTCCCAAGGCACCGCAGGGAATGTGCTGGGTGTGAGACTCCAGCTCCTGTCCTGAGGGAACAGGCTGGGCCTCCTGACACCAGACCCTTCAGCAGAGGCTCAATAAACTCCCAGTTCCCACTTTGCTCTTCTCTTGGACTTGCTGTGCATTGAGATTGTCATTTCCCTTTCTAAAACACGGTGAGTTCCAAGAGCAAGCCTGGCTTTGGAATTTTTATTTTGTCTTTACCTTTAAGATGTCCTCACAGCTGTTCCCTCGTGTCTGGGCTGCTCCAGCACTCCTCTCATGCTGATCATTTTGGTACCTTGATTTTTAGGTTGGTGTTTTTGCTCTGGGCTCCACAGCCTGAGCTGCGCTGAGGGGACACCCCCGTGCAGGTCAGACCCTGTGCCGGGGAGGGACCACACGTGGAGGGGAGAGTCTCCTGCCTGGCACACTCAGGGCTTTGGGATACCCTGAGCCATGTGTGCATGTATATTGTCCTTCTTTTTCCCCCCCTCTTTCCTTCTCCCCCAACCCAAGGCCTGCTGTCCTGCCCCAGACTGTTCTCAGACTCATCAATCTGAGTGTCCCAGTGTCCCACGTGTGGCTGGCTGGGAGTGAGCTCTGCAGTTTCTTCTGGGCAGACACAGAGGAGAGCTGCCAACTGTACTTTTTTTTCCCCAGCTTGTTTGTATCAATTCTCTTTCAATTAAATGTTGACTTTATCCTCCTGGCTGGGAAGAGGAGACTGCCTAGCCCTATCTTCTTCAAATTAAACCTTTTTTTTTATTTAAGGAATTCTGTCAAGGTGATGCAACTGCAAATCCTGTGCAGCTCTGCTGGCCCAATCCACGGATCCAAATCTCTGTGGCATCACTTTGTTTTTCACTGAAGCATGTGATGCTGAAGGGAGCAGAGAGCTGGCCTGATTATTTAACTTATATTCCCACCACTCCTGGTTTTATTTGTTGTAACCACAGCTCAAATGGCCAATATTTGTTATTCTGATAAGAAGAACTCCCAAGAGGTGGTTTTTCTCCCATGTTACCTCTTAAAAACAGGCAAACCCCCATGACTGAAGTCTTTTCTTAGAACATTTTAAACTAATCTCATTTTTAGTTTAGCTCCCTGTATGTTTAGTACTTTGCAGAGCCTGTTTTGAATATTTGAATGATCAGAATAAAGTTACTGTTGAGTAATTTATTCATATCTTGTATGTACAGTGAAATCCTCCTAGAAGAGATTTGGTAAAGGAATACACTTCTAAGTGAACCCACCCAGCCCTGTTCCATCACAAGGGCTTGGATCCTTATCCAGGTACCCTCTTGGCCCAGGGAGTTTGCAGTGTGGAGCACAGCCTGTGTAGGGGCTGGGACTCCCAGGTTCCCCTTTCCATTTCTCATTGGGGTAATGGCTCAGGTTTAGCACCAAGAGAAGTTCCAAGGGCTTTCAGCCTTCTAAGAAAACAGAATTCAGGTTTGTGGAAAGTCAGAAGTGAATTTTCCCAGAGAGAAAGCAGCTACAATGCCCCAGCCCTCCTTTTCCCTCCGAGCCAGGGCTTTGGCCATCCTGGCTCCCTGTTCCTGCTGAGCTGGGAGCACCACTGTGGAGTTCCAGCCAGGTCTGTGCCCCACTGGGCAGCCCTGGGACAGTGGTGTCATCCCAAGTTTTGTGGCTGAGGAAGCATGTAGGGCTTGGAGTGTTGTCTCCAGGCTGGGGACGTTCAACCCTGGCTGTGGCATCACTTCAATTTCTGTCTAATTTAATATCCAACTGGATGCAGCAACTGTGCCCAAACTCATCCCTGTTTTTTCCTGTAACAGCCTTTTTTCCCTCATTTTATTATCAGAAGTCTCTTTGAATGTGTTCATGGGTGAGGTAACTCTGCTCCCCTCTGTGCTGTTCAACAGGTTGGGAAGCAGAAGAGCAGGGGCTCCCCATGGAGCAGATTGGACCTCTCCTCCAAGGGCTTCCTGCAGTGAGATGAAGGCTGAGGTTCCTCCTGCCTGGAGCCAGGTCCTGTCCTGAGCCCACCTGTGCAGGTGGCTCAGGGGCAGTCCCCAGGCAGCTGCTCATACACGTTCTCAGCCATGGCCGTGGTTTGCTGGTCCCTGTGTGTGCTCTGGCCGTACACGGGGTCATCCAACTCCAGTGCAGGGTTCTGAGTGACCTAGGGAATTCTCAGGGAGAGAGTGGATTTAAGAGCCAGGAAATAGCACTAAGTTGGTGTTTTACCCTCCCAGCCCTTGGCTTTGCTCAGGCCAGGGACCCAGTTTTTGCAAGGACCTGGAGTGACAGGACAAGGGGCAATGGTTTCCCACTGCCAGAGGGCAGGGTTAGATGGGATATTGGGAAGGAATTCCCTGAGGCCCTGACACAAGTTGCCCAGAGAAGCTGTGGTTGCCCCATCCCTTCAAGTGTCCAATGCCAGGTTGGGCAGGGCTTGGAGCAACCTGGAATTGTGGAAGGTGTCCCTGCCCATGGCAGGGGGTGGGACAGAAGGGGCAAAGGTTTCCATGCTTCTCACTGTGCTCCTGGTGTGGAGCAAATCCTGATCCCTCAGACTCCAGGAAGCCTCACTTGTGCTGGGACTGAGCTCCAGAACAATGACCTGCCTTGGGGACCCACCTCTGTGCCTGTGCTGGAAGCTCCTCTGTCCTTCCTGTCCGTGCTAGGAGCCACCGACAGCTGCCTCCTCCTGCAGTCCTGGCTGGAAACGCTGCGGAAGAGCCGGCGGTGGGGCCGGGGTTTGGGGCACAGCGTGGAGAAGGCGTTTTGGGGTGCTGTAGGGAGCCGAGCAGGCACATCCTGCCGGGTCAGTGCCACCTCGGAGTAGATGTTCTCCTCGGGGCCGGCGCGGGGGCTCCAGCCGCGGGCCATGGCATAGAAGGGGATGGGTTCTGCCGGGATGGGCTCCTTGGGCTCGGCGGGGATATCCTCGCGGGGCTCGGCGTAGACGTGGAAACACATGAGCTGCTGGTACTTGGCCTCGGGGGGCTCGGGGCGAGCGCCTTCTTTGTGCACCTGGGCATAGGGAGGAGCCTCGGGGCCGGGGAGGCTGCGCGACCCCCGAGCCGCGCCCCGGGAGCTGCTCTTGGCCGGGAGCGCCGGCGGAGCCTGCGGAGAGAAGGGACAGGATGGAGGTGAGGGCTGCGAGCGGGTCCGCGGTGGCTGTGACTGTGTCACCCGCCTGGTGACACCGCGGGGAAATGGCTCCATTCCCTTTTCCCGGTTACCTCCAGGGACACGGGGCTGAGCTCCGGCAGCTTTGCTGGTGCTTCGCTCGGCGGGGGCTGTGTCCGTCCTGGCTGTTTGTCCTTCTGGAGGGATAGCAGAGATGTCGGCATGGGCAGACCCAGCCGGGAGCCGGCCACAGAATCCCTGGAATCTGGCTCAGTTATGGGAGCATTTTTGGTTTTTTTTTAGTGCAGATTTGAGGACTTTTTGGGCCATTTTTAGTGCGATTTTGGGGGCATTTTTACATTTCTTACTGTGATTTTTCGGGGATGTTTCTGGTTTTTTAGGCTGAATTCTTCCTGGATTTTTCCCGCTGCTTTTCCCAGAAATCCTCAGAATTTTGGCAGGTTTGGAGTGTTTCAGTGCGGATTTTGGGTGTCCAGTGACTGATTTTAGGACTTTTTGGGGTTTTTTTGGATATTTTAGAGTGGATTTTTTAGTTCTTTCCCAATATATTTTGCCCAGACATCCTTGGAATTTTGGCAGATTTGGGATATTTTAGTGCAGATTTGAGGACCTTTTGGGCCATTTTTAGTGTGATTTTTGAGGGGTTTTTTGGCCATTTTAAGTCTGATTTCCCTTGGATTTTTCCCACCCTTGGATTTTTTCCTGGTAGCCAGAGTGGCTGCGGTCCCAACCCTGGTTTTTGTGATGCTAGGATTTCTCTTGGCTATATTCCCCAGTTTGGGAAATGGAATGGCTGGAGGCTGCAGGGCTCTCGGGGTGGATCCTCACCGGCTCACAGGGCAGGGGCACGGTCAGGAACTCGTGGTACGGCGTCACCGGGGCCGTGCTGTGGTGCTGCAGCAGCTGCGCCAGCTCGGCGTGGGCGCTGCGCTCGCCCAGGATCACATAGCGCCCGTCCGGCCGCTGGTCCAGCACGAAGTGCCGGCAGCGATCCCTGCCCCTGCAGAGAGAGGGGAGGGCATGGGATGGGATTGATGGGATGGGATCGATGGCATGGCATGACATGGGATCCGTGGGATGGGATTTATGGGATGGGATGGGATCAGTGGGATGGGATGGGATTGATGGGATTTATGAGATTTATGGGATGGGAGTTATGGGATTGATGGGATTTATGGGATGGGATGGGATGGGATGGGATTGATGGGATTTATGAGATTTATGGGATGGGATTTATGGGATTGATGGGATTTATGGGATGGCATTTATGGGATTGATGGGATTTA
>VXBI01012578.1:0-12718 GCA_013397375.1 Toxostoma redivivum | reverse complement strand
AGGTTGGATATTAGGAAAAAGTTTTTCATGGAAAAATGGAATGGTCTGCCTGGGGAGGTGGTGGATTCACCATTCCTGGATGAGTTTTAAAAAAAACTGGATGTGGTACTCAGTGCCATGGTCTAGTTGAGGTGTTAGGGCATGGGTTGGACTCGATTAACTTAAAGGTCTCTTCCAGCCTAGTGATTCTGTGAATTCTGGGGATGGGATGGGATGGGATGGGATGGGATGGGATGGGATGGGATGGGATGGGTGTAGTGGCCAGGAGGGGAGCTCACTGGGCCCTCCCTCAGACAGGGCTGGGTCCTGTCTCACCTATAGGAAAGGACAAAGCCGATGGTGCTCTCGCTGAAGCGGACCAGGAAGCAGCCCAGGGGCTGATCCTGCAGCAGCTCCTCTGCCTCCCTGTGGGAAGGGACACTGAGCCATTCCACCTCAAGCCCTTCACGTGATCCAGGGATCCAGCTCCCTGTTTAGGAGCCCAGGGGTGGGGACACTGACCCTGTTCCCTGCCTTGGTCTCCCCCTCGCTCACCTCCGGCTGATGAAGCCGTGGAACCACACTGGGAGCTCCCCCTTGGGCCCCAACCTCTGGGCTTGTGTCTGCTCAAACCACAGCTTGGTCTGGGCACGCAGGGCCACCCGCTCTGGCCACTGGTCCTCCTCAGGCAGGGGCTGGGCTGGTGGAGGTGACCAGGAGTCTGGAGGGACCTGGAGGGAAGGGGACAGCAGCAGGAGCTCAGGTGGGGACATGCACCAAGGATGTTCTGCTCCCTGCACGGGGCTCCCAGTGCAGCCCATGAGGACACAGCCCCTGAGAGCGTGTGAGTGCTGGGATGGGGAGCTGGGCTCGTGTCCACCTTCATGGCCCCATTCCTACCCTGCCATGTCTGTTGTGGTGTCCTGGTGGCTGCTCTGCCCCTTGGGGATGGATGGGGGCTGTGTTGGGTGCTGGCTTGGCTCTGCCTGTGTTGTCCTCACCGCAGGGCTTGAAGGTGATGAAAAGGGGATGGTTGTCATCCATGAGGTCCCCTGTCCCCGGGAATGAGAAGAAAAAGGCTCAGGGCAGGGAGGCCTCCTTTGGGCCCCCTGGGGAGTCTGGGGGCTTCAAGAGACCACCCGCAGGCCCTCCTCTCACCAACAACCTGGGTGAGCATCACCTTCACCCTGTGCTCCCCAAGCTCAGGTCATCACCCTGATCCTCCCCAAGGAGACCACCCTGCACCTGCATGATAAGAAGCGATAGTGACCTTGGGACCCCAGAGGAGAAAAGCCCTGGGGACAGTGATGTAGGTGGGGAGGAGCTGAGGAGAAAGCATGGGAATCCTCCAGCTCCTCTGAAGTCCCCAGTGTGTCAGGTCAGCCATGGGCAGGGGAGGGAGAGGCTGAGCAGCTCCTGAGGGACCTTGAGCTTGACCCTGAGCTGCCAACACCCAGCAAAACAACGTTAATCCCCAGCAGATGCTTGAGGGGGTGGAAGATGCTGGGGCTGGTTGGATCTGGGAGACAAAGCTGAGTCAGAGGAGTTGGTCGAGGCTTGTCTGAGAGCAAGGGGATCCAGCCACCAGGAAAGGCACCCAGCTCCACCTTTAACCCATGGCACTGCCCAGCCTGGCCCTGCACCCCAGCAGGCAGGGCAAGGCAGGAGAAGGTGAGGAAGGTGTTGACAAAGAGAAACAAAACACCCCAAACTGCAGTAACCCAACTCGGGGAGTGCTGGGGAGGAGAATTCGGGTCAGGTCCTGCCCAGGCATGGCCAGGCTGCTGTGGACAAAGCCCCGAGCTCACCGTGCATCCCCCAGCTGGGTGGGGGTGCTTGGCAGGGGTGGTGGGCTCATCCCTACTCCCCCATCCAGGCATCTTGGTCTCGGTGGGGCAGCTCGGGGGGATTTGCTCCTTGGGGCAGGATGTGCCTCTGAAACCCTGCCCCCCTGAGGTGGGAATGAAAGTTTTGAAATGGGCTGAAAGCTTTGCTCTGTGAGACATTTCCGGGCTGGACTTCCCCCTTTGGAGAGGGTAAGATCTTGCTGGATAGGCTGGTGTGGGCACGGAACCTCAATCCCTCTCTCTTCACCCCTTTTATCCTTTGCACTTTGTCCTGCCTTTGGGCAGGAACGTCTCTGCACCTCCTGGTGCTGCTCTGTCCATGGCCCTGCTCAGGGGTCACTCCTTGGCCTTGCTGCAAATCCAACCCCAGGCTCCAGCCCCGACCCCCAGTCCCAGCTCCTACCTCTGCTCGGCCACGCCGGGCCCTGGTGTCAGTGGCCGTGGGCAGGGGGACAGGCAGGGTGTGGCAGCACGGCTGTCCTGCCTGTGCTCTGCCTCTGCTGCGTGCCACAGGCAGGAAGCAGCAACCAGAGCTGCAAGAACCTTCATGTGATGGGGAGACGTCACAGGAAGGTGGCATGGTGGCCGTGGAGTGACATCCAGGTGACACCGGCAGCCTTGCAACAGGCTGGGCTGTGGTGAGGAGAGGACTCTGCCCACCTGCACCAGCACAGCCAAGCCTGCAAAGGTGTCTTTGTCCCTCCTGTCTTTGTGTCTTTGTCCCTCCTGTCTGCATCTTGGGATCTGTCACTGCTGGATACGACAACAGCAGAGCTCAATGGGGACAGCAGGGCTCCGTGGGGACAGCAGAACTTGATGGGGACAGCAGAGCTCAATGGGGACAGCAGAGCTCAATGAGGACAGCAGGGCTTGGTGGGGACAGCAGAGTTTGGTGGGGACAGCAGAGCTTGATAGGCCCAGGCTCACACCCTGAGCCAGGATTCAGTCCTGGCATGGAGTATTCCAGAACCATTCCCGTTCCTCAGACTCTGGGTGCCAGAGGCAGGCACATTCCAGGCTGTTCCATGAGCGCTGTGGGGAGCAGCAGCCGAGCTGCCAACGCTGCAGCTCTGCCAAGTGTCCCCTGCCACTCCTGCTCCGGGTGGTGCCAGGCTCCAGTTGGACCCAGGGAGAGAGCGGTGCCAACCCAGGGCTTGCATGAATTGGGAATTAGGGCAGGGATTAGGGGGGGTCCGGCTCATCCATGGCGCCGGCAGCAGGGATGGATGCGCTGGGCTCTGGGGTGGTGACAGTGCCCGGTGCCCCCCAGCAGCCCCCGGCATGGGGAGCAGTGCCAGCCCCGGTTCTCTCCACCTAAAGAAACCCGTCCCTCCCCAAAACCTGCACAGCCTCAGACGTTTCCCCTCGCGGTGTCCGCCAGGCTTCCTGTTTGCGATCCTCACCGGCACCACGGAAAGGGGAACGCCGGTGAGAGGGACATCGTCTGCCAGCGGCTCATCCCGCGGGGTCTCGGCCGCTCCTCAAGGAGCTGAGGCTGGAACCACCCAGAGCTGTTCCCAAAAGGCTTTTTTGTCTCCTCTTCACAGCTGGGGGTGTTATCAAGAGCCCGCGGGAGGAGGAACGCAAAGAGCTTTTCTTGTCCTGAGCTGCTGTGGCCGGATCCTGCCCCAGCTCCCCGGGAATGCTGCGACTGTGAGGCAGAGCCTGGCACTGCCGGGGGCTGGAGGAACGCTGGAGCTGCAGGTGAGGGGTCCCAGTCCCCATGACATGCCAGGCTCGGGGGCTGGGTTGGTTGGGGGGTTTTGGGGCTTTTTGGAAGTTGGATGCTGACCTGGGAGCTCATTTTCTGGCAGCCAGTGCCGAGGCCAGGCTGGTTTACCTGGTGAGTGGGTGCAGGACATGGTGGAACAGGACACTGCCCCCCACAGCCCCTGTGGGTCCAGTTCTGCACAGGAGTTCAGCGGTTTCTGTCAGGGCCTGGGGCCACCCGTGCCTCAGTTTCCTTCCTTTCAAAAGGTGCTAGGGGGTGTCTGGCAAGGCATGGGAGAATCAGCTGTTTGTGTCCATCCCCAGGGGACAAACAGACTCACTGTCCCCCCACGGACGTGTCACATGCCCGGGGATGTTGGCCCAGCTTCAGCTGCAGCCGCCCCCGTGCACGTACCCAGCTCCACACTGTGCCAGGGGCCAGCAGTGCCAGCCCGGGGGCCAGGGGACAGTCAGAGTGGGCAGTGGCTGTCCCCTGTGCTGGCCAGCTGGGGAGCGAGGAAGAAGCACTGCTGGATGTGGAGGAAGGCTCGGGAAGGGTAAGGGGGCATGACTGGGCTGGGAGTGGGAGGGACTGAAGGGCAATTGGGCTTGAGGACCATTGATTGTCCTTTAGGGTCCTGGTGGGGGGATGGAAAGTGCCCCAGCCCCTGTTTGGTGCAGGCAGTGCTGCAGCACAGCCCCATGGGGCCGAGAACTGTGTCCAGGCAGTGTGGTGTGTCCTTAGGGCTGTCCCTGAGGGGCTCAAATCCCTCCAGAATGCCCCTGGCTTTTCCTGGGAGGGGCCAATTTTGCCATCCCCGTCTCTTTCCTGGTGGCCTTGGACTCCACAGCCCATCCCAGCCCAGGAAACCTTCTACTCCTGGGGACACAGAACTGGGGACATGGAGGTGGCCCCAGCACTGGGGCTCTGAGCAGCAGAGCTGCTGGTCCCGCTGCCCCTGCTCTGGAGCATCACCCCATTGTGCAGCTGGGGAAACTGAGGCACAGGGGGGGTTGGGTCCTGGTGTTGGCCTGCTCTGAGTGAGCTGAGAGAGGCAGGTTTGTGGTCTGAAGCTGTCAAGTATGAGACACGTCCCCACCTCAGTGCAACGAGCTGGAGGACTCTGCCAGATGTTGGCAGGTGTCTGTCCCCTCCAAAACCCCTCTCCCCTCTGTGTGTGTGTGTGGGGTGCCAGGTGCTACTCTGTCACTGCCCTCCTCACCTGGACAGAGAACAGGAATAGCACAAAGGGCTCCTGGGTGAGGATAAGGGCAGGAAGGGGTCACTCACCCATTAATGTCATGAGCACAACACACTCAGCTTGGGGAAATTAATTGCATTTATTACTAATCAAATCAGAGCAGGATAATGAAAAGTAAAATCTTAGAAATATCTTCCTCACCAGCCCTCCCTCTTCAGGCTCTCCCTCCTCCCTCCAGCAGCACCAGGAGATGGGAATGGGGCCCGGGCAGCTCAGCACAGCTTGTTTCTGCCACTGCCAAGGTGGGGTCCCTGCCTTCCAGGGGATACCCTTCTCCAGGGACTTCTCCAGCAGGAGTCCTTCCCGTGGGCTGCAGCTCTGTCCCAAGAGCTCCGGTGGGGCTTCCCACGGGCTCATAGCCCCTTTGGGCACCCCCTGCTCTGCCGGGGGCTCCTGCAGGGCTGCAGAGGAGGTCTCTGCTCCCCAAGGACCCCATGGGCTGCCAGGCAATCTCCACTCTGGTGCCCAGAGCCCTTCATGCCTCTCCTTCCTCCCTGACCTTGGTCTCTGCAGGGCTGGTGCNCCTTGGCCAGCAGCAGGTCCATCCCAGAGCCAGTGGCATTGGCTCTCTTGGACATGGGGGAGGCTCCTGGCAGCTTCTCACAAACCCCCCCTGCTCTCCCCACTACCAGGACCTGCTGTGCAGCCCCAGTGCAGCCCCTCAGCCCCTCACCCCGGGCTGTTTGTCTTTGCAGGGATGGCCGAGGGCAGCCAGGCAGGGGTCCCTGCTGAGGGGGGGCTGAGGGGTGCCCCTGACAGCACCCAGGTGAGCCACGGCTGTGGGGGTGTGTGGAGGGCACTGCCAGGGGGCTGGGAGTGACTGGGCAGGGTTCTCATGGCTGAGCTCACAGTGCTGCTTTCATCTGCTATTTGTCTGCTTTAAAAAAAAACCAAAAAACCCCAATGTTGTGTTTTATCTGCATTTTACACCCCTAGCACAGTGAAGGAGAAGGAGACTGCTGTAACTCCCTCTCTTCCTGCTCCTGCCCCATTTCCAAGCCCCCTGAGCAGCTCCTGCAAGTCCTTTCAAGGGGTCAAACTCTCCAAATTTCCACATGCTGAAGAGTTTAGTGTGAACTGGAAGAATTGGGCAGGGCCTGAGTTCAGATGCAGGCTCAGGGCACTGGGGAATTCCCTTCAAATGTGCTGGGAGGTCCTGGTGCTCCAGGGGATGGGAGTCCCTGCATTCCCAGGTCTGGCACAGCCCTGAGCAGGGGCTGAGCCAGGTCCTGGTGCTGCCCTACAGGACGTGGCTGAGCCCAGGGAGGATGTGGGGAGTGAGGGCCTGGCAGCCAGTCCAAGCCCAGGCAATGTGGAGGACGTGTATGAGCTACTGGAGAAGCTGGGCAGGTGAGCAGGAATCCAGGCAGGTGACTGGTATCTGGGATCCAGACAGGTGAGTGGGATCTGGGCAGCTGAGTGGGATCTGGGCAGGTCAGTGGGACCCACCACAGGTGAGCAGGTTACAGGCAGGTGAACACAGGGCAGGCAGGGATCCAGGCAGGTTCAGTGGGGGATCCCAGTTCCACCAGAGCCCCAGGAGTGCCCGGATTTCTGGGATTTCCCCGGGGTGGGGTCAGCCCAGCCATGCCCCAGCCCAGCTCTTGCTGCAGTGGCCACTTTGGCGTGGTGAGGCTCTGCCGTGAGCGCAGCACCGGCACCTTCTACGCTGCCAAATTTGTGAAGACCCAGCGGTGCTGGGGCAGCCGCCTGGGGCTGGAGCGGGCACAGGTGGAGCGGGAAGTCGCCATCCTCCGTCAGCTCGACCATCCCAACATCATGCAGCTCCACGACCTCTTCACCAGCAGAGCTGAAGTGGTGCTCATCCTGGAGCTGTGAGTGGGGTCCTGGGGGGGAACCCCCTTTTTGTGCCACGTGTTGGAGGTGGGTGAGCTCCCCTGTCCCCACCCTGCAGGATCAGTGGTGGGGAACTCTTCGACTTCATTGCGGAGAAGGAGATGCTGTCGGAGGAGGAGGCCATCGAGTTCCTGGGGCAGATCCTGAGTGGGGTGGAATATCTGCATGCTCGCCTCATCGCTCACTTCGACCTTAAGGTGCCCATGGGGATCCCCCATCCTCACTCCCTGAGAATCCAAGGACTGCCAGGCATCTCCAGAGCCCTGGTCCCATTTTTCTCAGCTTCCCAGGCTGCTGCTGTAACCCCTGTCACCCCTTCATCACCCCTTCATCATCCTGCTGTGCCTGGCCTTGTTCCCACAGCCCGAGAACATCATGCTGCAGGAGAAGGATGTCCCCAAGCCCTGGATCAAGATCATCGACTTTGGTCTGGCCCAGCAGCTGGAGGATGGCATCACCTTCAAGAGCCTCTGTGGGACCCCCCAGTACATCGGTACAGGGCTGGGGGTCCCTGCACTGCTCTGCTCTGGGGGGGCCACAGCAAGGGGTGGGGATGGGACCCCCAGGCATGTAGAGAGGGAGGTGGCAGGATGGTGCTGCCCCTCTAATGTCCCATCCTGGCTCTGTGTTTGCCCCCAGCTCCTGAAGTGATCAATTATGAGCCACTGAGCCCTGCGACCGACATGTGGTGAGGAGTCAGGATCTGGGGGCAGCAGGCTGAGCTGGTGGGGAGGGACACCCCTGGGTGTCACAGGGCATGGGGGTCCCCAGGGAGGGTAGTGCCTGACCCCCATCTCCTCCTTTCAGGAGCATTGGAGTCATCACCTACATTCTGTGAGTATGGGGCAATGCTCCCTGTAGCTGGGGGAAACTGAGGCACAAGGACACTGTGGATGGCTGAGCCAGTGTTGTCCTGGCATTCAGTAGCTCTGTTGTGTCCCCACAGGCTCAGTGGCCTGTCCCCCTTCCAGGGTGAGACGGATGCTGAGACCCTCTCCAACGTCGTGGCTGGTGCCTACGAGTTTGAGGAGCGCTGCTTCAGCCAGACCTCCGAGCTGGCCAAGGATTTCATCCGCCAGCTGCTGGTGAAGGAGCCAGAGTGAGGTCCCATCCCCATCCCTTCCAATTTCTGCCCCCATCTCTACCTCCAACATCCCCATCCCCATCTTCATTATCCCCATCCCATCCCCATCCCCATTGCCATCCCCATCCCATCCTCATCTCCAACGCATCCCTATCTCTATTCCATCTTTATTTCCATCTTCATCTCATCCACATCTCCATCCCCATCATCTCCACTTCCATCTGGTTCCCTTCTCTGTCCCCACCATCCCCATCTCCCCATCCCCATGGTGGATGTGTGGGGCAGGGACCCCCAACCCCACCATGTCCCTTTGTGCCGCAGGCACCGCATGACAGCAGCCGAGTGCCTGGTGCACCCCTGGATCAAGGTGAGAGGCGCTGGCGGGGGGTGGCTGCCAGACCCCTGGGAGCAGGGTGGGGACACGGTGACAGTGCCATGTCCTTGTCCCTGCAGCCCCTGAGCAGGAAGCAGGCGCTGAGCCGGAGCCGTTCCTCCATCAACATGAGAAACTTCCGCAAGTTCAACACTCTGAGGAAGTGGAAGGTGAACGGGTGCCTGGCTGTGGGGTCCCGTCACCCCTGAGTCCCCTGGGGAGCTCAGGCTGGGCTCCAGCCAAGGCTGGCTCCATCTCAGAGATGGTTGTAGTGCTGTGGGGGGGACCCCCAGCTCAGATCCCCTCCCTTCTTGTCCCCCAGCTCTCCTACAACGCAGTGTCCGCCTGCAACCGGCTGTGCCGCACACGGCTGCTCTGCCACCTCGGGAAGGAGGATGAGGAGCTGGTGAGCCCCCAGATCCACCCAGCATGGTCTGGGAAGAGGGGAGAAGGGATTTGGGGGGCGTCTGTCTCAGTTTCTCCCCATGGCAGTACCCTCTATGCTGCAGGCCCCCTGTTCTGGGATGAGATGAGGGAAGTGTGGTGGGGGGCTTGGCCAGAGATAGGGGCATCGAACAGGGTGGGGTGCTGTGCAGTGGCTGTGCAGTGAGGGTTGTATGCACAGCCCTTTCCTCTGGGGTGTTCTCTCTGCGGGGGAAGTCCTGTCCCTGCCCTGCAGCCCCCCTGTGCCCCCAGCGCTGCTGTGAGAGCGACCAGGAGGAGGAGAGGAGCCCTCACATCGCTCTGCTGCGCCGGCGGAGAAGCAGCTGCTCCTGAGCTCCTCCAAAAAAAGACAGGACCCCTGCAAGGGGAGCCTTTGGGGTCCCCCATCACCCCATCCAAGGGGACAGGGGCAGTGTCCAGCCCCAGAGCTCCCAGTTCCATGGTGTTGGAGGGTCACTGGGGCATCAGAACCGCACTCCTGCCCCCAGGTTTTGCTGCAGTGGAGCTTGTGCTGCCCCAGGGGCTGGGACCTTCCTCACTGCTTTGTCCTAATGAGAAAAATAAATGTCACCTCCTCCTCTATCCTCTTCTCCTGCTACTCCTTCCCCTTAAGGACGGCTCGTCACAGCCAGGCAGGTGCTGAGTGCCCGCAGCTTCCTCCCTCCCTCACTAGGGCTGCTGATCTGTGGGGACCCCAAATCTGGGGCTCCTGACACCCCAGATTTCACCCTGGGAGGCCGAGTGACCCCTAAGTTGTCCCTTCTATGCTGCTCCGGTGGGTCTCCATGGGTTGCTGGCTGCTTTCCTGGCATCCCCCTGCCAGAGCAACTTGGGTCCTCCTGCTCTGGCTGGGGAAACTGAGGCAGGAGGCAGCACTTCCTTCCCACCCACTCCGGCGCGGGGGGGCCGCCCTGTTTTCCCCCTCTCTATTTCCCAAACATGCCCTGGCCCTGGCCCTGACAGTTGTCAGGCTAAATATTTTGTGTGCGGCAGCCGAAAACAGAAGTGAAGGGGCCGCGGGGTCCGGGCAGGGTCCGTGGGGGCCCCCCCTTATCCCGGCGTTCCGTCCGGCCACGGCGAGCGGGACCCGACACGGAGCAGCAGAGACCGAGGTGGGACGGGGACGGGCCCTGGGGGTCGAGGATGGGGCCGAGGGCGCTGCGTGCCCCGCGGCTGGGGGTGATGCTGCTGCTCCTTGGCCACCTCCCGCTGCCCCCCGTGTGGGCTCCCTCCGAAAGTAAGTGCTTGGGAGGGGGGGAGGGCAGTCCTGGGGTGGGGTCTGTCTGATGATGCCTGTGCTCGGGGGTCTGCAAGAGACAAACCCTGAGGCAAAGCTCTTTGGCTGTTCCCTGTCTCAGTTTGCCCCCATGGCAATACCCCAAATCCTTTCGGGCAGGAGGGGCACAGCGTGGGACCCCCCTATTGCTGGGCTGGGATGAGGGGAGTGTAGTGGAGGGCTNAGGGGGTGCCGTGGTGGGGAGGAGGCAGCTGTGGGTCCTGGGTCTCATGGCCACAACAGGGGACAGCTGGGGGTACGATGGGGGTCTGTCATTTGTCCTGCCTTCCCCTCTCCCTGCCACCCGTGCCTCAGTTTCCCCAGACACCCAGGGGTTGTGCTGGGGGATGGGAGCAATGGAGGAAGAGGATGAAGCACCCGAGAGCTGCCCAAGGGACACACGTCACTGTGCCTGCTCCCACTTGGGACCCCTGTCCTCTGCCCGTCCTCCCAGGGGCACGTTGGACCCTCTCCCCTTACAGAGCGACTCTGTAAGGTCAGGGAGGTGATGGTAGCAGTGGGGGTTGTAACACTTGGGGTTGGTGCTGCACTCATGGCTGGTCCCACAGGAGGACAGAGGGACCCTCCTGTCCTCACGGGGAGGGGATAGGACTCTCAGTGAGGGGCTGAACCTGGTGCAGTGCTTGGGTGAGGGGCTATGGGCAGCCGCCAGAGCCGCAGTGCCCGTGGGGCCACAGTGCCCACAGTTCACCAAGAGGGGAAAAATGCCACCAGGCATGAGGTCACAAGGACATGAGCCACTGGCCCAGGCTGGCAGTGGACAGACAAGAGGTCTGTCACAGCCCCATGCACCCAGTCCCCTCCAGGACCTGGAGCTGGTTCCTGGCTGGGGATGCTGTCAGTGGGAAGCTCTTTGCTTGTTGTAGCTCTTGCATCCCTGCCGGGATCAGGCAGAAGGAGGTGCTGGGGATCACACTGCCCATTTCTGAATGGAAAAGCCCCAAGACAGCCAAAGTGGGGCTGGGGCGTTGCCACATGGACATCTGTGGTAGCCTTGCATGCCACATTACCTGGGGAGTTAATGGGGATGACCTTGCTGGAGCTGCCACTCACTGGGCAACTGCATGTCCATGCGTGGGGAGATCCATGAGCCCCCACAGCTACCCCACAACTCAGGGAAGGGGAAAAACCACCTGCACTCCCAGACAGCTTCCCCCAGAGTGGATAGCAGGGCTGGGACGTGATTCTGGGGCTGACATGGGGCAGGGCAGGCGCCCGGCCTGCCAGGCCTCGTTAGCATCAGTGCTGAAGGACATGCCGTGCCCCGGAGAGCCGCAGCATGCCGGCTGCTGTCAGAGCCACTCGTGTCTCCCTGGCTGCCCAAACCAATTCCAGCCATGCCTGACAGGCAGCACCAGGATCCTGAATCCCTGCAAGCATCACCTGGGGGATCCCTGGGTGGGGGTGGGGGTCAGCTGCCCTGTCCCTGCTGCCCATGGGGTCCCCCTCTCGCCACCCCAGTCTGCGGCAGCATGGACATCCGCAATGACGTCTCCCAGCTCCGGAAGCTGGAAAACTGCTCCATCATCGAAGGCAACCTGCAGATCCTGCTGATGTTCACCACGGGCGCCGAGGACTTTCGGGGGCTCAGCTTCCCTCGCCTGCTCATGATCACGGAGTACCTGCTCCTTTTCCGTGTCTACGGGCTGGAGAGCCTGCGGGATCTCTTCCCCAACCTCTCCGTCATCCGCGGCACCAAGCTCTTCTTCAGCTATGCCTTGGTCATCTTCGAGATGCCGCACCTGCGGGACGTGGGGCTGCACAGCCTGGGCCACATCCTCCGCGGTTCGGTGCGCATCGAGCGCAACCAGGAGCTCTGCCACCTCTCCACCATCGACTGGGGGCTGCTGCTGCCCGACAGCGGGGACAGCACCTACATCGTTGGCAATAAGCTGGCTGAAGAGTGTGCCGACGTCTGCCCGGGCATCCTGGATGTGGAGAAGCCGTGTGTGCAGACCAGCGTTAATGGTCAGCTGGATTATCGCTGCTGGACCTCCAGCTACTGCCAGAAAGGTGGGTGCCGGTGGCACAGGGCCCGGTCGTGCTGGCTGCTTTTTTGGGATGGTGCTGGTTTGCACTGTGGGGCAAACTGGGAGGGCACTGGAGGAGCCAGCTGGGAATGGTGGCTGCAGCGTGTGGCAGTGGCTCCCCTGCTGCTGGGAGTGTGCTGTTCTGGCAGCACGGTAGGGTAACCAGATCTGTGCTGTATCATCCTCCGAGGAGAGGCCAGCTCCCAGCTGCTGTGTTTTCCCAGTGGCGAGGTAAATACAGGCCCCTCCTGAGCTCGTTTGCTGTAAACAGGAGACCTGGTAATGAAATATGTACTATAAACACAGATCCTTATCAGGGCTGCAACCTCAGCTGTGGCCCTGGCCTGGCTGCACTGGGCAGGTGGGGTTCAGCATGGGCCGAGCCCCACCTTGTCCATCCATCTGTCCTGCTGTCCCTCCATGCAGCCCCTCATCCACCAATGCAGCTGCTCACTCAGCCACCCATCAACCCACCTGCCTGGCCAGCCACTCATCACACGGCCATCCATGCGTTCCTCCCTCCCTCTCTNNNNTCAGTCCTCCCATGCCCCCATCCACTCCTCCATCAATCCATCCCTCCCTCCTTGTATCCCTCCCTGCATCCTTCCTTTTCTCCTGCCATTCTTGTATCCCCACATCCCAGCATCCCTCCTTCTATCCCTGCAACACATTCCTCCCTTCATCCCTCCCTCCATGCCTGCATTCCTCCATCACCACATCCATCCCCATGTTCCTCCCTCCCTGCATCCCTTCATTCCACCATCTATCCTCCATCCCTGCATCACTCCAGCCATCTCTCCATCCCACCCTTCACTCCTGTTTTCCCCTAGCCCTG
>VXBI01012577.1:27463-71091 GCA_013397375.1 Toxostoma redivivum | reverse complement strand
GAAAAGAAAAGAGAAAAGAGAAAGAAAGTNAAGAAAAGAAAAGAAAAGAAAAGAAAAGAAAAGAGAAAAGAGAAAGAAAGTAAAAGAAAAGAAAATAAAAGAAAGGAAAAGAAAAGAAAAGAAAGTCTTTATATTTGCAATAAAACTGATTGAAATCCTTTCTATCTTTCAAGGATAAATCTCCAACAAAAGGATATTTTTAACTGAGAAAGAATCATATTCAAAATAACAAGATCAAATATGCTCTGTTATCAGATGGAATAAATAAATTACTTTTCAGATATTGAAAGCTTTGATGTTTCAATGATGTTTTTATTTGAAAATTGCTTCTCTCATCTTGTGTAGAATGCAATTTTCATCACAATAGAATGCTAAATTGCTGAAAAATTATCATTTTCCCTTTTAAGTTGTCACTTTTCCCAAAACAGTTTAATTAGTTATTTGATCCAGTCATTCATTCTCACCTCTACTGTGTCTATTTAAAACTCCTAACCTATCTTTACATCAGTATAAGCTCAGGGAAGTAACAAATACTCCTCAGCAGATCCAGTTGTTTTGACAAGGCGGGCAAAGCATTAGTCCTTGATTTTTCTAGACAACAAGAAGCTTCATGTGTGATAAGCAAGAAGAATGTTCTAGGTAGTCTCATAATGCAGTATTCTGAACTAATTCTTCTTGGCTAAACAGTTGTGCAGATTTATTCCTAGCTTCCCACAGATAAGTGTTTAATAGCATTTATCTAGCACATCTATGTCTAAGAAAACAGAAAGTGCTTTGGTGGGATGCCTCTCTACACTGTGTATTAATACTTATTGAGAAACTGCAAACTTGAAGACTGACTGCCTCCCTAGGGAGAAGAAAGGAGAACGAACCTTTTAGGTGCTGAATGCACTCAACTTCCGGGGGTGATCTGGGTAGCTAGAGCAGAACTCAGATCTCCTCAGGCTCCTCTGGAATAATGTGAGATTCCTCAAGAATTATGCAGATACATGAGAACCTGCCTGCTCATGTTAGTATATGCTCTACTTTCCAAACCTGTGGAGAAAAATGGTAAACACTTCAGATTCCCATCTCTTGCTCATGTTCAGTATCCACTTTTCCAGACCTGTGATTTGCAGGCTGTTTTTCCTTGTGCATTCAGTTGCTGTAGATTCCAGTATGCTACAGTAGGACTTGCCCTCTGAGCACCTCATTGGGTCCATCTATAGGGTTTACAGTTTTAGAGCAGCACAGTTACAAACCCTGCAGTCTGCCTTATTGCAGGTCCTTACTACAGTCCTTAGAAATCCTTGCTCATCTGGAAGATCTGCTGAAGCTCAGCTGTTGCTTTGGAGACAAAGGGAATGGAAAAAATTCTTTTGATACTGTCTTAACAGCAGGACATGGCTCTGCCTTAGTTACATCTTCTGCTCCCTGATCATTCTCAGCTTCCTGCAGAGAAGGTGAGACAGGGAGTAAGATTTGTGGAAGAGGATCTGAAAGGTGCCTCTCAAACCTTCCCTCCTAAGTTAAAATTCTGCTCTCTCTCTGTATGGCTTTACCACAGGATTTGTCCTGTAGCCTTTCAGCAGGGCTGAGGTGCACTGCCATGTCAGAGCTCGAATTTGCTTATTTTTAACTTTTCTCTTGCAGATTTTAGTAGCACTTGGTCCCAAGTATGAAGTCTGTTGCCTCCTGCAGCTAGCACCATTTGCACTTCTTTGACTATGTTACCATGGTGCTGTGCAGATTAGAAATTTCAGTAGAAGATAAACAGGCAGATTGTAAAAGTGCAGAGGGCTGTAGGGGATTTTCATAGGAAGAGGCACCACCTTCTCGATGTGCCACAGGTCACTAGTAAAGAGACTATTCCAAACCAAGAAAGGACAGTGAAGATCTTATATGACTTCGCTTTCAGACAATGCACATGCTGTTATCTTGCTGCTATGTGTGCACTATTTAAAATGGAGAATCATCTCTTTAAAGGAAATGGAGTTGTACAAATATATTTATATAGATACATATATAACACACACACACACACATATACACATATGCATATAAAAATATTCTGCAGCATGACTCTGTGGGTTAACCACATATGCACAATGCAAATAGTTGTATGATTTCCTTGTCTATCCTGCCTCTTCCCACATTATGGAATATATTTTCATCTATGTTGCATTACCTTGTACAAATGGCTGTTCTGCCATCTTCCAGCTCCTTGTGTAGCAACATACTAACTTACTTTTACTTAATTCTACCCACAGAAAATCATGGAATTTCCTGTGTTTGCTCAACTAGGAGGAGTCTTGTATTAGTTGCTTCTGTCACCATATTTCTGTCTTTCACCTTGCTTGTCTTTTTCTCATGGAGCAAGATCTTAATGAAGAGAACTGATTGGATTCATGTATGTCCCTGAACATCTGGGCATGACTTTAGTAGAAATACTCTGTCATAGTGGTGAGGTATTTCTTGCTCTAGAAGGGCTGCTCTGATGAGCTTGAAGATATTGGAGAGACTTCTTGTATTGTGGGGCAACTGCAGACTGAGTGAGACATGGTGTACATCACCATCTCTTGGAAGGAAAGTAGAAAATTTTTATCAGTTACCAGATAACCAGTACCACTGAATTTGTCTGAATCGTTTTTTTAAAAAATAGGTCATTGATGTTCAGTTTACTGTAATTCAGCCAACCCACAGTTTAGGTGTTCAATATGCATTCAGTAAAGATGACAATGTGACTCCTTATCCGAAATCAAACAGGTCTGCGTGTCAAACACAACAGAACTGAAGGCCAGCAGAGAAGGTTTGATTTGATGTACATTCTTAACTGAGAGCCTGAAGAGAGTAAGCTGCTAGACAGATGTCATCACATTGTTATAGAAAATGGGAAGAAATGGGGCTAATATTGCTTTCAAAAGAGATAAAAGTTTGATGCTCTATATGACACAAACCCCCATGAACTTGTTATGTTTGCCTTGTTCTAATGGCCGTTAATATTTTTTAAGGAATATGTTAACTTTGCAACTTGGACTTTGCGGAGCCCAGACAGTGTCAAGGGTGTTGAGCAACCATGGGCACTCTTCTGTACAGATGTGTTGGATCCTACCATCTTCTGATTCTTCTCTGGCTTGTTTTTGGTTTCTTTTCCCTAACACTGTTTTCCTGTTCAGTAGTAATCTTCCTCCATTTTTCTGAATCCCCTTTATCTAATGAAACTACTAATTCCTAATGATTTTTACTCTTGAAGGAAATTTCTTTCCATCCAATTCTATGTTTCCCATGAAAGCTTCATTGGTTGTCTAGATTCACAGAAATTAGGATCTTTTCTGGAAAATGATTTTTGGTTGCTATGTAGCTTCTTTCCAGCAGACATATAGTATATGTTATAGTATTGCTGGTTTAGGCATAGAATTAATAAACTCAAATCTGACTCATAGTTTGTGAATATCACCTTCAAACTGTCACTTCACAGAGTAATATAATGCAATTTTTTGCTACGTATCTATTGGGAGTTTGATAGTCCATTTTTCTCCATGTAAGGAAGGCCTTGGGATATGAACTTTTTGTTTTGAAAAACTGGAGAGAACATAATAGAAAAGTCTTTGAGGTTGTGTAAAGTTCAAGGAATGAAGAAGTGTTAAAGACTATCATTAACAGAAAGATGACAGTCAGTCTGCCTGCTTTCACTATGCAGTATAATATCTGTTCCAGTACTTTTCAATAATTTTATGAGAATTTCAGTGCCAATAAACTAAAGATGGAAGCCAGTACAGATTGTTCAATAATAACATGCTTGCCCACCAGTGTTATGGTACTAGATGGGCAGAAATGGGCACTGGAGAGGCTCTGCATACTGTCTCACATGACATTGTAACAAAGAGGGACTTAAAAAATAGATGCAAAAGGTAACTTAGGATGAACAACTTTACAAGTCAATTGGTTACCTGAAGAAAGCTGTCTACAGGAGAACTCAAATGGTTTATATCCAGAGTGACTTGCAAGGTGACAACAGGTTGAGAGTCTTTCTGAAGATGAACAGGGAACAGAGCTACATTGACATAAGATTCACAAACGGGAGAGATGACATGAAGAAGATGAAGTATAGAGAGGACAACTGCAATGTGTGGAACTGAAAGATAAAGAATTAACTTTGCAGGTATAGAACTGGAAATAACTGGAGTTATTGGCAGGAGATCAGCAGGAAATTATGTACAGAGCACCTCACATAACACCATCTTTATAGAGACAACTTATTTCAAAAAGTTTCCTGAGCTTTGAGGAGTACACTCAAAGAAAAATACGGGCAAATAGAAACAACCTGAGAAAAAACAACACGTGGTAAGAAAATCTGTCTCTGGAGAATAGCTGAATGAACAAACCTACAAGATCTTGTCTTGTTTTCTGATTTATCAAAGTTTATTATAGAAGAAAAGATTGACTAATTCTGGTGGGATAGTACAAGACAAAACTGAGCTTATCTGCGAAACAGAAGAACTGTTAAGAAAAAGATTCCTGCTACCAAGAAGTAGTGCATTAGATCAAGCCAAGATTTCAAGAGAAATCACAGAAAAAAAGGTGGCTTGGTTACAATTTACTCTTACAGAAGGAAGGATATGATGGGACTTAAAGTCCACTCTGGCTCTGCATTTTTATTACTTTTCTGACCTCTTGTTTCAAAAGGTGACTTATTTGAGACAAGTTAGAAACCAGAGGTCTGACAAGTTGGTTTGGTGAAAAGCTGTTGAAAAGAGACATGAAAAAAAGCACAAGAGGACCAGCAATAGGAGACACTTTCCTGTGAAACACAGGAGGGTTTGGAAACCTGTTCTGCCTACCTGTTCAGCTCCTTACCCCCTGCTCCCTCAGCTTTTAGACTTACACCTAAAAAGAAGAAGAATCAGCCAATGGAAGTCTTGTCTCACTGGAAAATGCCACAGAAAAAGTATGTAGGAGAATGTCATTGCTTAGAGTGAAAAAAGATTACTCAGCTTTCAGCTCCTGAAAAGCTCTACTGAGCCCCTGAGCAGCTACCAAGTCCCTGGGCTGCACACTGCAAGATCAGGTCCTGCCTCTTTTGTTCTGGAGAAGACTGCTTTATTCTTTTGGTACTATTTTCTTTTGTGTTCTGACATGCTGAGTTTTCTAGGGTTTGGGTCATGGCAGCAGTGTCAGAGGTGTCAGTCTTGCACACACAACAGAGGGCAAGGACAAGGTCGTTGCAGCTTCAGTGGTAATGAATAAAACACACACACAATCTGAGAGTAGAGAGAAACTAACAAGCCAAACCTAAGACTCCATTTCTTATTTTCTGCTAAGGCCAAAAGTCATTGCGGCTTGTGATATACTTGGTTGCAAAGTCAGTAAGAGTCTAGTATGCTTCTCTTCTCAATATCTACATGGATGACCAGAACACATTTATCTGTGGAATCTCTGAAGCAAGCTATAAATGACAAATTAAATTTAAAAAACCCCCAAAACAACCAAGCCTTACATTTGTGCTCTTTGCTGTGACCTTTAGTTCAAATAGACCTAGAAACATCCAAGTAGTCATTAATTTTTAGATTAAGCAATTAGAACATTTCCAAAGTTGAACATCTATTTTTCTGTAGTTGTTTTCTCTGAGATTCCTTTGGTACCATTTTTAAAACAGAAGGAAAGGAATCATCTTTTGTCCTGTTCATACAGGTTATGATATTTCCAATCTCTCTTTCAATAAAATAATTCAAATTGTTCAGGACACTCTGACCACTGTCAGAATTTTTTAATTTCACTTTAATCTTCAGAAATATTTTCAAGTAGCACTCTGATCTTGATCTCAAAGTAACAGTAGCCTCAGAAAAGTTAACATAATGTCTCTAACTGGGTACTTATCTCAGGAGAAAGGTTGGCTGAAAAACAAGAACACCATTTTATGGCACATCATCAGACTGTAAATGAAGGCTTTCTTCTGTACAGAAAGAGCCAGCTTACCTGCTATCCCACACTGCTGAATGATTAGCTCTCCTGGCATTACTTCCCTCTCAGTCTAAAAAAATCTTCCTGTGATGCGTCCTTGAGAAATCTCAGTTTTTCAAAAATAACCCCACTTCTTTTGTGACACAGTGATCTTCTTACTTTTTTGAGTTTTATTGCTTAATTGATAATACCTAGTGTGTTTTCGCTTGAGAAATTATGATCTCTGCAGTTTTTGGTGAGCAGGTGTTGAAGCTGGTTTATTTATAACAGATATACCCAGGAGATTATAAACTTGTTTACTCTGGATAAGGTGAAAATAAGGTATATTTAATTCAAGTTATAGTTTAAAACATTTTTTAAGCAAGAGTAATATGTTGTTTTATTGTTTTCTGTTTGGTTTGTTTGTTTGTAAGAGGCTGCCAATGGCCCACTGAGTGTTTAACATAATTTAAAACACTTTAGCTTTCCCTTGCCCTGTATTACTTAAGATTTTGTCATCTAACATCTCTCTATTTTGTACTGATTCTGACAGGTTCTCCTTTCCAAAATAAAAACAATAACTCATTGCAGAAGGCATGGGAAAAGAGACTATAGGGTTCCGTCAGTGTCAATCAGCAAGCACTGAGGACTGCAGAGTTGAGGACAAAAGATCTGCCTGTCTGTAGACAGATTCATGAAAAATTCTGAGTTCCAGTTATTGATAAAGAGGAGATAAGGGTGGCATCTGAAAGAAGCAATGAAATGTTTTTAAGTATTATTTTTATTGCTGTAAGCAATACAATTTAAGTATTATTTTTTATTGGCTTACCACTTTGAGAGCAAGAGGAAGTGCAGGATTTTCTTTTGATTTTCCGCTAAATATAGTTTATTTTATTGTTTTGTTTTTTTACTTCTGCTGTGAGTGACAACATAATTATTCCACTTGTGATTTTTTTTTCCACTCTGCATTAGTCTACGTTACTCTCCAGGAAATGAAAGGCTGGGTTTTATGTCGTCTTCCTAATTGCTTTTCTTGCAGCAGTCAGTTTCCAGTCTCTCGGCAAGGGCATAAGCACAAATTCAGTCAGTCTCAATGGGTTAAATTAAAGGCTGTGCACAGCCTTTGGGTGGTTTAAGATGTTTGATTATTGTTTCATTTATCTAACCAAGGTGTTTTGCAGGGATTCAAGTTTATTACTGTTCTCTTAATGAGGGAATAATTTTCATTCGCTATTCTGTTTTTAGAAGTCATGTAAACTCTCCTTGGATTCAGTGGAAATGATCTGAAATCCCTAGCACTTCATAGCCATCACTACACCACATCTGAGGATAAAGCCTGAACCTTTAGCTGAGTGAAATTTCAGGCTGTGCTCTGCAGCACTCATGTCCTGTATGGTGCCCTTTTCCCACTGGGTCTGGTGATGTCTGCCCAGCAGCCTGTGAGCAATCATCCC
Source organism: Toxostoma redivivum (assembly GCA_013397375.1). Classification (NCBI taxonomy): domain Eukaryota; kingdom Metazoa; phylum Chordata; class Aves; order Passeriformes; family Mimidae; genus Toxostoma; species Toxostoma redivivum. The sequence continues at coordinate 63,718 of VXBI01012577.1, read as the reverse complement.
TCCCTTCACTTGCTTATCAGCCAAGCTCTTCCTTGAGGAGGAAGGAGTCTGACCTAGTCTGACCTGGCTTATACCAAAGGCCCCCTATTCTCCTCCTTGATTCCTTCCTGGGAGTCCTCATCTCGACTGTGCCTCTTCTTGTGGGATTTCAGGAGGTGACTCTGGAGGCAAGGTGGATGCTTTTGTATGGTACTTGAAATGGTGACTCTTCATCCAAAAGATTCCCATAGGCCAAGTATCTAAGCTTGAAGTACATAATAATGGTTTTTACTCTCCTGAAATTATTCTCACCTCATTGTTGAGGAATAATTTATATATTTTTAAAATTGGTTAGAGTTTTATATGACATTATGAAAAGAAGCAAGGTGCTAAAACTGAAATAATTGGACCAACTGAGCAAAATGTGCCTCAGATTCATGAACCAGGTACCCAGCATGTTTAAATTCCCTGTCACAATGTTATTCTTCCTTTCAGTTCTGATGTCGTTTAAGTGTGGCAATGAAAGGCATGAGATTTCCTTGAAGTTAATGTCAATCTCTATTATTTATTAATCTCTAGAAAATGCAAAACTGTACAGAAAGTTATGTGAAGTGATTTTTTCTGTTAACGTAATTATCATAACATTCATGACACTAAGGAAACACATTAGCACTTTGGAGTTACTGTTTTTAGTTCTGTATTTTCAGAAATACAGAGCACTGAAATTCTACTTCTTTTTCTAGTTACCAGAATCATAAGAACTGTGTTTCTGTCGCCCCCTTATGAAGGAGGTGTTTTTGATAGGTGTTCAGATGCCACAAATATTCCTTGCACTGTTGTAGTAGCTCTCCTATATTTCATAAATTAGTCTTTGTGGCTGGAGAAAGCCTGAGTGAATGATACTGTTTTGGCACTTGTAATTTTACCTTTTACAAAATTACAGGCTCTTAAGGGATGCTGGATAAAGTTGGAAACACCAGCTCTGTGTAATTATTTTTATGTGCCATTAGTTCTGGGAAGAACAGCCAGTGGTTTTGGCTGGGGACCTGTTTTCCAGAATGAGATTTTTGTGCCTTTATGTGAAGCATCAAATGTTGTTAGCAGAAGAAGACAGCAATATCATGTTTGCCTCCAGTGACAGTAAATGCAGAAGGAGAAATATTCAGTAGGGTTGACAAAAGGCTGTGACTTGTCACTGTGCATTCAGATGACTCAATGGGAGAAGAAAAAAGAATTGTTTCTTTTTCTTTACTTTCAAAGGATTTCCATGACAAGGGAAAACAGTAGCATGCTAAGGGAAATTAGAAAGGTTGTTACACAAGCTGAAACAACTGGGAATCTTGAAGCTGAGCTTTGAAGCCAAACAACATGTAGAAAATACCAAAAATGTTACCTTTTCCATGAAGAAATATATATCATTGTCCAATGTAAAAGCATTCTGGTATTTCCTCAAAACAGATGAAAAAATAACTAAACAAATAGGAAAGAAAAATAGCAACTGAAATGCTTTTTTCAAACTTTGACTTTAGTGGTTTCTGGTAAAAAGCAACTGCAGGAGTATTCCAGGAGAACTTTGCTTCCAGGGATGTGCGGATTTCAACACAGAATATGTTTGCATATGGCTGCATATTCCATATTACTCACTTTTTCAAATATCGGATACCAAATGGACTGTGGTAATTTCTCCAATATTGATAGTACCACCATTTCCCACTACAGCCTCCTTTTCCCAGTCAGCACTCCAAACCTCATTCAAATGGCAACTCCTTTAGCCCTGCTTTGGGGGTACAGTTAACAGTATTATTGGTATACAGTTAGCTGTATTGTCAACAGCTGTTCCTGACAATGGCTGAAGACTGCTAACATAATATAAAACTATATTCAATATTGATTAATTATAAGGATATATGTAAGCAGATAAAATATTTAATTTTTCTGTATTCATCTTCAATGCTCCCTCATTAACCTTTTCTATGGAAGTTATTTGCAAGCAATAGAGGGGAGCTGGAATAGTTCTCTAAGTGTAAATATCATTATTTACAGAAGTTTTGCCCTTTCTGGAAGTTGGTGCTCAGAAATGCTATTTTGTTCTTCCAGACAACTGTCTTTGCTGGCAGAAGGGCGTTGCATCTCACACCTTGCCTATCAGGGCATTTGAAGGATTTAGGAATCAGAAGACTTGATGAAATGAAACTTAGCACTCCAAAGAGATAAGTTCTATTGGATCTGGATCTTATACTTTGGTGAGGGGGTGCAAAGTGAGCTGTGCTGCAACATGAGAGTGCATAGTTTCCTGCTATTCAAAGGGAGGAGTGTGCAGGTCTCTGGCTTGTTCAGTTAGCTTGCTGAAGAGCACTGCTGTTAAAATACATGTAGTGAGCAGCCTGGTCAATGGCTGTCTCAATGCTCTGACAACTTAAGTGAATGTTTTTCAAATTCTTGTTCCAGCTTTGCAACAGCAATCCTTGTTCTTCAGAAAAATCACAGTCTTGATAACCTTAGTGCAAGCGTGTTACTGAGTAATCCACAGAAATCAGAGTATTGATGGGTTTTGCATGCACTGCACTATTCTCAGATACAGATGCAATTCAATCACAAATGATAAAAAATGGGGGTGAAAATGTCTGCAAATCTGAAGTAATTAATTGTCAAAATACCTTTGGGAGACAGGAGAAGTAAGTCAGGTAAAGTGATTCCAGTAGTGAGGCAGGATAGATTGGTCCATGGCACATGAAGCCATCTGTATCATGATAACCAGCTTGTGCTTAGTTTTGAACATCCCTGAAACAACAGCATTTTGGAGAGAGTAATAGCTAATAAAGCCTTGCAACACATGTGAAGGAGAGCAAACACACCAAAGGTAGGAATGCCTGCAGTGAGAAGCAAAAGTCTGTGCAAGTATCTTCACTGCCATCAGTGCCTGTGCTAGCTGAAGCCAGGCACCACTGCAGTGTCACCTGCATTTTGCTATTTGCAAATATCCTCACAAAGAAGCATAACTTAATTTTTAATTTTTTAAACCTTTTTTTAGGCTCCTGTTGTTAATATCCCTGCCATTGCTGAAGAATGTTTTTTCCCAGCCTGTTACAACTTGGGCTGGGCAATTGGTTCCAAACATTTTATGTATCAAATTAGAAATGGTAGGATACTGCAAATATTTTCAAATTTGTGTAAAAAACTGGTGTATGGTTTTACGTATAGACAAAAAAAATAGAGGTAAAAATATACCCTTTTGATTATAAAGCCTGAAAGAGGAAGGTAACAAAATATTTAACTTAAAATTAACAAAGCAAATGTTTTGTCAAGCCCAAAAGGAGTTATCTTTTATTCTTCATGTTCTGTCACTCAGACACCATCAAGGGCTGGAAAGTTACTGTCAGGAGGGTGGTTTGGCTATTCCTGCATGGCCCCAGGTTCTGACTGCTACAAAGATGCACTCTGCTGAGGTGCCCAGCAGGCAGGCATCCAAACCCAAGCAATTTGCATGTTCTGGAATCTGACTGCAGATTTATCTTCCTCCCCTGAAATCCAGTGCACCCTGCCCATGCCCAAGTGCTTTTCTCAATACTTCCTTTGGACTTCGCTTGTGCAACTCCACACAAGCAGGTTTGCTGCAGCTCCTGCTTTCCTCCTCCCATTGCATGGCAGGGACTGGAGCCTCCCTGGAATAGAAACTGCTCTTTGGCATTAGTAGGGCAGGAGTTCATATGTTACTAAGCTGAGTGGAGCAATGTGTAAAGGTGTGTTTCCCCAGGGTTTCTGAAAGACTTAGATCAAGACACTGACTCTAACATGAACGTTTTTAGTGATACAGATTCATGGGAGTTTTATAATCATATTTTTATTGCATTAAGAATAATGTAACATTTTAGGCAGATTGCTTTAGAGAAGCCTCTATCTNTATATATATATAAACTGATTTTCTTCAGGCATGTTATGCAAGCTACAGCTGTCATTAACATATTTAAAATTATTATATGCCAGGAAATTATCAACTGAATATACATAAATGGTAATTATATATATATTTGGTCTCTAAACTCTGGACAAAAGTTAAGTTTCTGGTAAGTTGAAGTAGTTAGAAAACACGACAGTTATTAAGGTTTCCTCTACACACCTCACTGTTTCTTACTGAGAAGTTCTACAACCATCAGAAATCATATGGCATTTTGCAGACATGATCTCTGTTGCTGGATTCCTACAGGGCTTGTTTTGTTTTGGATAGGTTCTTTTTTCTTGTTGGGAAGTTTTGGAGAAGAGGGAAAATGTTAAGCTGGATCTAAGGCCAGGACAAGCAAGAAAGGCTGCAGAAAACTATGTGAAAAATCAATACATTTTGTGCCAAGAAAAAATAAATTTGCATTTGGTGAGGAACATGCTACTTCTCATATTCAAGTGGGGACAGCTGTCACTGAACTGGCCAAATAGATCCTTCAGGTTGACATTTGGCAGGTAGCAGAGCTCTGTGGTTCTGCTCTGTACTGGGGACTAAGGGACTCCATGAGCAATGCTGCTCCACTGCAAGTCCCTTCAGTATAATCTGGCAGATATGGCCTTGTCTCTTGGGTGTGGAAGAAAATGCTGGAGACACCTGGGTTTCAATTGCTTATGAGACTCTGTTATAATTCCCAGTGATGTGACAGGATAATCCTTCTTCAGTATGCAGAGGAATTCAGAAGAGAAATAAGCCCTGTACTGAGAACACATGGTCCATTAAGATCACTTTGAAAGACAGTGACGGAAATAACTGCAAAGCCAATTGCTGCTCCTAAGTGCCTTCTGGAGAGATGACTGAGCACCGAAAATCAGCACCAAATGCTTCATCTTGCAAAAAGACTCAGAGGGAGTTACACAAGTGATTGCTGTGTAATGCTGCCAAAAGTATTTTGTCAGTCTTTGACTGATTTACATCAGCAACAGCAATTTCAGTCCTGCTTTGCATTTTGTTATTTGAGTGTTTGCTTACAAAACCTGATTGAGAGCTATAAGGATGTATGGAAGTACTGCCTTTATAATAACCATAGTAATTTCTGGTAACCACAATTTTATACAGAATCATTTTACACTTTATAATAAGGCGGTAATTTTTGATTAGCATAAGGTTATACAGACCACTATATATTTAGCAATTTCAGCAATTATTTATTAACATTTTTATATTTCACAATTTAATTATGTTTAAAATTATAAATTAAATGTTCATTTTTTAGATTATTAGTGGTTTATTAATGAATTTATTTATTATCTGCTTACATATGGGTTTATGTTGGATATCCATTAAAATGCACTGAAAATTGTTAAAATTACTGCAGAAACTTTAGGAAAAATATCTTAAATATTATATAAGCAAAAAGCCTACATTTATGAAAATGAACATAGCATACAAAACTAGTAGGCATAGTCAATTATAAAAAAAAAAGTTAATTGACACATATTACTGATTGATTGTGGTTACCATGCTTTTCAGGTAGGTTTTTTGAATTATGACTTATTTTGTTTCCTAGATTTTCAGTTAAAAGTACGAGGCAGTAGCTTTCTGATATTCTCGTTCTCTCATAAGCTAGCACAAACAAAGCAACATATCCACATTTTGAATTTTTAAAATAACTGCAAGAACTTCAGAAAAAGCACACTTGTTTTTTAAGCAGTATGTATACAGACAGAGGCAAAACCTTTGCCTGGAGAGGATGTGTTCTCATACTTACTCAACAGCTACAGGAAGTATAAATTGCAGAACACATGAGCCTTACATCCAGCTTGGTGTAAAGTTACTCTCAACCAAAAGTCAGTTTCTGTCCGTGTAAACTTCTTGATCAGTGTGGGATCCATTCCTGTGATGATGTTACTCCTTCCTATGGTTCACTGGGGTCAGTGCTGTCCCCACCTCTGCCATTGTACAAAAACTTTGCTTTAGACTGGGCTCAGGAGGGTTGTGGGCACAATACTGGAATTCTTAAGAGAATATTAAGCCCTTGTGAATGAGATGTTTAGAAGGAAACCTACTGTTCTCCCTGCAGCTTGATCTGGAGGCTCTATGGGACAGACCACCTATAAAACAGTCTCAGCTCTCCCACTCTCCCTTCCACAAGAAGGCAAAAAACGTCTCCTCTAGTCTTCAGGGGAGAGGAACACAAGCTGAAGATTTGGTCTCAGCCTGTGTACTAGGAGATAGAGGGATATTAACAGGAGGTCTCTATGGATAAGCATATATACTGTCTCGTGCAAAAGGATATCACACCCTGAGCACATCCAGTGTCTAGACAACATATCTCTAAAACTTTTCTACATCTGTATGTTCTTGTCAGGTCAAGTTGAGCACTTCAAAACCTATCATTTCAAATTTTCACTTACAATTCATGAAACGGATTTACTTTAGGTTTGAAGAGTAAATATACCACATCTTCTGAATAGTTCTCCTTGGTGTGTGGAACTTTGTTGTGATTGATGTGCCTACAGGATCATACTTAACTATTCCTACCTTGGTACTCTGTAGCTCTTCAGCACTTGTCCTTGCACTGTTCTTCATTGTGTGGAGAATAGCAGACTGAAAATAAGGCAATGTGTTTATTACCCTTACATCTTTATTGCCCACAATTTTACTTTCTCATCAAATCTTTATATACTGTTTCTTGAGTTATTATTTTTATTTTTTAATTCTGCATCCCAGCAGCAGCCTCATAATTTCTTCTAATCTATGAAATGTATTTCAGTATGAATCAGAAATCTTGTGTTAGTCCACAGCACAATACAATTTAAACTGAGGAGCTGAACATTAATTAGTTTCATAAATCTTTTCTAACTGATCTACTCACCCTTTCCACCCTGAATAAACTTCAGTATCATATTCATGAATCTTGTCTTTAAATTTGAGATAAATGCTTCAGATCCTATATTTTATAGAGAGGAGAATGTTTCCTTACTGCAGAATTTCTTATGTACAGAGAAGACCAGGACAATTCCAGGGAATACACTGAGATTTCCTAGAACAGGACTCTGTGTCTGGATCTAATTTCTGTGAAATTTTGCACAAAAATATTACGGTTATAGATGTATAGAAATATACTTTATAACAATATACACAGAGACAATTATTTTTCTTTCTGTAATTACAAAAATAGCTATATTTTCTATCTGCAGAAATAATACCCTTTAAAATTTGCCTGTAGTTTGGAATGATTATGATATGATATATTATGTCCTTTCTACAATATAATATACAGTCTATTAAGTATCCTTGCACACATTCAATAACTTATGAGTGTTATATTGCTTTAATTGTGTGGGGCTTATCTTGAATTCTTATTGACATGTAGTGAATAAAAATAAAGCTTTATATAAAAACTAATTACCAGAGTCTCATCTCTCTCTCAGGAAGGACAAGTTTGAGCAAGCTCAGCTACATCTACTGGTCACATAGAAATGGATTTACTGACATCTTGCTATTTGTTAATTGATATTTTAATATTGGAGAGTTCTGATTAATTTTGTGCCCTGTTCAGTGCTCTTTTTCTGAGGATTGTTTGATAAGATTCTTCTTCATTTTTGTTTAACAAAAATCTGTGTCTCTTCAAGAACATAAGCACATCTCTGTTGCTAAGGGTCAACATGTGGAGTGTTTGCTACCTTATGCAATTTTGCTAAAATTGCAAGTCCTGTAAAGTAAAATCATGCTATTTTTCTTTTTAATGCTGACATTTCCCTCTTGTGATATCAATAATTATTACCAGATTAAAACAACTATATAATTGTTGTTGCATATACAGTTTAAAGATTATTATTTCGGATTATAGGTACTGTTGCAATTCTGAAATATTTCTTTGCTTTCACATTGTAAACTAAATTTAAAATTCCCACTTGTGTGGCAAAAGCTGTGGAAAGCAAATCAGAAGAAATAATCAACAAAGTGTTTTTCAGGACTCATATGAGATTTCTGCTATGTCTGGAAAACCAAAAATGTAGAATCAAAGAATGGCTTGTGTTGGAAAAGACCATAAAGATCATCTCCTTCCAATCTCCTGCCATGGGCATGGATACCTTTCACCAGACCAGATCACTCAGAGCCTCATCCAGCTTGGCCTTGGACCCTTCCAGAGATGGGGCATCCACATCTCTGGGCAATATTTTCCAGAGCCTCAGCACCCTCTCATTAATTTTTATTTTTCTAATACCTAATCTAAAGCTATTCTCTTTCAGTTTAAACCAATTCCCTGTTGTTCTGTCACTGCATGCTCTTGTAAATAGTCTAGTTCTATCTTCATTGTAGGTTCCCTTCAGTTTCTAGAAGGCTACAGTTAGGTCACTCCAAATTAGGTCACTTCTGTTTTCCTGGCTGAACAATACCAATTCTTTCAGCCTTTTCTCACAGGAGACACGTTCCATCCCTCTGATTATTTTTCTGGCCCTCCTCTGGGCTCCTTCTATCAGGTCCATGTTGTTCCTGTGCTGGGAGCCCAGAGCTGATGCAGCCCTGCAGGTGGGGTCTCACAGAGCAGAGCAGAGGGGCAGAATCCCCTCCCTGGCCCTGCTGCCCACACTGCTCTGGATGCAGCCCAGCACACGTTTGGCTCTCTGGGCTGGGAGTGCCCATGGCTGGGTCATGTCCAGGCTCTCAGCCACAGCACCCCCAAGTCCTTCTGGGCAGGGCTGCTCTGGGGTTTGCTCTGACCCAGGTGCAGCACTTGGCACTTGTTCTTGTTAAACCTCATGAGGTTCCCATGGGCCACTTCTCCAGCTTGTCCAGATCCCTCTGGATGACATCCCATCCTTCAACAGCACCACTCAGCTTGGGGTCACCTGCAAATCTGCTGAGGGTGCATTTGATTCCTTTGTCTATGTCATTAATGAAGGTATTAAATAACTCTGGTTCCAGTACAGACCCCAAAGGACATCACTTATCACTGAACCTGCGTCATTGACCNCTTTCAGCCTTTTCTCACAGGAGACACGTTCCATCCCTCTGATTATTTTTCTGGCCCTCCTCTGGGCTCCTTCTATCAGGTCCATGTTGTTCCTGTGCTGGGAGCCCAGAGCTGATGCAGCCCTGCAGGTGGGGTCTCACAGAGCAGAGCAGAGGGGCAGAATCCCCTCCCTGGCCCTGCTGCCCACACTGCTCTGGATGCAGCCCAGCACACGTTTGGCTCTCTGGGCTGGGAGTGCCCATGGCTGGGTCATGTCCAGGCTCTCAGCCACAGCACCCCCAAGTCCTTCTGGGCAGGGCTGCTCTGGGGTTTGCTCTGACCCAGGTGCAGCACTTGGCACTTGTTCTTGTTAAACCTCATGAGGTTCCCATGGGCCACTTCTCCAGCTTGTCCAGATCCCTCTGGATGACATCCCATCCTTCAACAGCACCACTCAGCTTGGGGTCACCTGCAAATCTGCTGAGGGTGCATTTGATTCCTTTGTCTATGTCATTAATGAAGGTATTAAATAACTCTGGTTCCAGTACAGACCCCAAAGGACATCACTTATCACTGAACCTGCGTCATTGACCACAACCCTCTGGATGTGACCATCCAACCACTTTCTTATTCACCTAACAGCCCACCCACTCGATCGACCTTTCTCCATTTTGGAGAGAAGGATGTTGGGGGGGGACTGCGTCAAAGGCTTTACAGGATCCAGACAGATGACATCTGTAATTCTTGTCCACTGATGGAGTTCCCCAGCTGCAGAAGGCTACTGGGTTAGTCAGACTTGTCCTCGCTGCTGGCTGTATGCCCAAGCTCCTCAGATAGTCATGAACCTGATCTTTACCTACAGTAAGAGGGACTTTGCTTCCCCAGTCCCCATCCTGCTGTCCATTCATTCATGAGGTATGGGAAGAATGATTGCCATTGGAGACTGAGGTAGAAAAAAAATATTGGGTATCTCCCTATTCTTGTAATTTTACCAATTTAAAAGCATTTTTTATCAGGTGGTATGTTTTCTTTCACCTTCCTTTTCTGATTGACCTATCTGTAGAAGCCCTTCCTGTGATACTTTCCATCTCTTGCCAAGTTAAGTGCCAGCTTCCATAGTAGAATTGATCTTGCCTAGTTTTACTAATTTACACATTGGACCTAGAACTGCATCTACAACAAAGTCCTTAAGAATCATACAGTACACAAAATTTACTTTATTTTTTCTTAAGAAATATGTAAAAATGTTGTGAAAAATGAGGTTTTTAATTACCCTTACAGGAGTTTGTGCTTTAAAAAAAATGCATTTCAATTGCAAAAATATTATGATTTGAGCAGCTGTAGGATACAGCGCCTATTAGAGAGAAGAGTCATTGGAGATTAATCGCAGTCATAACTCCAGTCCAAGCTACCTATTGTTTTACTTTATTGTAATGTGACTTCTAGTTAAATTCTCCTGGTCATCCACTTAAATAATTTTAATCTTGGTATCAGCCTTTAAAATTAATAGGGTTATTCCCAATTAAAGGAAGATTTATTTGCACAAGAGTGCAAATAAACTTGCCTTTTAACATCTTTCTGCACCATTTTTACATGACAGAGACTTCTTGTGTCATCAGAGCCAGACACTAGGGTTGGAAAGAATCATTTTAGTGGTGTCTGATTTCTTGCCCTTTAGAGATTTTACTGAGGTCTACCTTAAATCCAGAATGAATGTGAGAAGCTGATTCTGCAGGTATAAGAACTGCAATGAGAGGTGTAACTAATGTTGAGAAACATCTCTATTTGAAGACAAAGCCTATTAAAAATTCAGTTGTTGGTTGTCCCTGGGGTATGAAATTATATTGTTAAACTATTGCAGTTGAGCAAACAGTGAATAGAAAGCTAAGAAAAAATGAGGAGAACTTTATTTGGTCTGTTCTCAGAATCTAGGTTTTACATGCAGGTTGTGGGGCTGCAGTAATAAATAATCACTGCCATCATGGACCATGGAGAAAGAGAGAACACCTGATTCTGAGATTCACCTTTGCTGTTAAGTAAGTGGTTGCACTTATCAGTGCAAGGAAGGTAGTATAAAGCTAGGGTAGCCCTGTAAATGTGTAGATATTGCCTAAAGCAGACTTAGTCAACCATTGCCTAAAGCAGGCTTAGTCAAAACCTGCACTTTTTCACTCAAATTAATTTGGGGCACTATTTTTGGTCTGGCATAGCCATTGAAATTTTTCCATCCAAAATTGTCATGCATTTAGGGTGAACCTCATTTTTTTTTTCACATTACTATTGGTTAGTGCTAAGATGTATGTTATTGTAGCAGTCACCCAGCTCATAAACCACCATGGCAGGAAGTGTTCCTTACAGAGGATGTAGAGAGATCTAGGCCAGGGTTTAAAGATACTCACTTTGAAGCACATCAGAGGTCATTAAAGAAATGTTGAATGGTCATAAAAGCATGAAACATTCAATCAATAATTTTTCCTTTAAATTGCCCTTGTAATAAAGTTTTAGAGGCAGTTTGCACCACTCCAAGTTATATGCCATTCAGTTATGCAATTTTTCATGCTCGGATTATATTTGCAGCTGAGACTCTGCTATAGATGTATTTATTATATCAGGGTATTGAGTTGAGAAGCTTGAACTATGGGAAAATAAAGTTGAAAATCTGTAAGATATTCTGCAATACTAATGGATAGAGTTAAGGTGCTCTAAATCAGACCCAGGAAATTTAATCATTACCCTTAGGTAATTACCTCCTTGTATATTACTCTCCCTACTTTGCAGTCCACTGATCTCCCTCACATTTTGTACTGAAGTTTTACCTACTCAAATGGGAATTGTTGAGGTTTCCAGTGGAGAAGGAAAACATTTTGGGTGGGTTATGCTGAATCCAGACTACTTTTTCTACAGTTGATTGAGCAGTTTTAGCAAAAAAAAAAAAAAAAGGATACACCTGATTTGAATCTAAATGCTTGTAACTTCTAACAGTGTTTTCTTTATAGATTATAATGGAATAAAATTTAAATGTAAAAACATAGTTCAAAGTGTTTATAGGCTTGGAAAGATACTAATATAGAAAAATAAAACTTGATACTTAAATTTTAACATCTCCATGGGTATTTTAGGAAACAAAATGTTGTTAACTGGTTTTGTTTTTCACTGTCATGTTCATATTTTGTTAACATTTCTTCTTCTCTGCTTGGTTTTAGACCCTAAAAGCTTCTGCTGACTCCTATCTTCCAGAAATACATCTGTAGATCAGAGATTATTGCTGAACCTTTTCCAAGATAGGCATTCAAAGGAAAGACAAATCTAAGTGATCTTTTAACTTTTATAAAGTATACTTTATCCTTTGTATTGTTCTGCCAATCCATGAAAAAGCCTTTCAAATCTTGGAGATTTAAATTTTCATTTGCTTGCAATTCTGCATATTTATGAGAGTCACATGCCCCTGTCAGCTTTTAAAATGTTTCAGAGCAATGTGTAATTAAAGAAAAAGATCATATCTAAGACTTCAAATACATATAGTCTTGCAGTGAAAAATGAGATTAAAGATACTATTTTGGTCTCTAATCTTACCTCTTCATTTTCTAGCCAAAATGGTATTAGCTTCTTTATGTGTAGCTGACTCACCAAAGCAGCAGCACTTCCACATTCATATTTTAAATAATCATCAGTCTATTTTTATTAATTTGTCAAAAAATAAAGATGTGGGGAAAAATTTGAGAGATATTTGCAATAACAGCAAAGAGTTTTGCTTTAAATAATTAATACCTTGCTATGACTCATAGCTGGGGCAAATAGCCAGAGGAGCTGAGCTTTCCTTTTTTCTTTTCTTTTCCACAGATTAATTCATTAAAACCCCCAAAATGTTGCTATCACATAAATTGATACCAGCATTAACCAAGGAGTCAAATGTCAGTCAGATGCTGGGTTTTGCTTCTTGTCTGGCTGCTGAAGATGGGACAGGGCTCCTCTTCTCCAGCTATGGTCTGAACTGGATGGGCTGTAGGACCAAGCTGCCTGCAGGTACCCAGGGACCAACTAAACAATTTCACTTAAATTTTCTTTCTTAGGATACAGGTGAAATGTATGTGGTGGCCTGCAAGACATTTTAGAGGGTGAAAATAATCCTAAAATTTTCATTTTCAGGATATTCCAAGGAGTCTAATCTATTCAGGGTGGCAGGAATTAATTTTTTTAGTTTAAAGCATTCTGTCGATGTTACCTGGTGTTTCCATCTTTCTGCATGTTTCACATATTTTCATTATAAATACAGAAGTGATCACACAGTTGGACTAGATGATTGTTGTAGGTCTTTTCCAATCTATTAGAAATTAAATGAACCAATCTATTAGAAATTAAATTAAGCTTTTACTGAGCAAGTAAAATCTAGCCCTGTGGAGTCAGCATCTATTCTTACTTTTATATATTTTTTGGCTTTTTCAATCACTACAGAAGAGGGTCAGTAAAGTGAATTAATGCTGGTCTAAAAACTACATACGTATTTTACATGGTTAAATTTTAGAACATGATCTGACCATACCTTTTTTTTTCATCTCTAAATGCATTCACTGCTTTCTGCTAGAAAATCACTGCAGATAATTGCTTTATAATGTCTATTATAGATGGATTCACTGCACAGGTTATGGATGTTCTCTTCTCATAGAGAATCAGTAGGAATACTGTAGTGAAAACTACCTCATTTGTAGATACCAAATATTAACTCTGATTAATAACCTCTCTTTTCTGAAACTTGTATCTACAAAATTAACAGTCATGACTATAAGTTCAGCATACTACAAAATTATAAGATCCTATTTCTTATTACCATGTGTGCCAAATTTTTAATAGAACTATTAATTCCTTCTGTAATCTTTGCTATACTTACCCAACTATCTAATATTCAGCATAAACTCTGGGTTTCAAATATTACCTGTAGTACTGTAAAAGTACAATAAGGTGGGATTGATTTTTCCACACACTCTGAGAAAAAACAAACCAAAAGAAATGTTGCATAAAATGTTATTAAGCCTGTGGAAATGGTGGAAGTTGTACTTCACTTAGTGAGGATTACTTAACATTGCCTCACAGTAATCTGTATGCAGTTTGTGATACGGGACAAATTTGTGCATGTAAGAAAAATTAGAGTAAAAAGGGAAACTTATGGTAGCTGAGAAGGGGTTTCCACATCTGTTTGCAACCTGAACACTGTTCTTGAAAGAGAAAACTTTAACCTCCATGATGGCCCACTCTCAGTTGGTGCAAATTCCTCTCCTTTTTATGCTGAGATGTGCCTTGACATCTACTGAGGATTAGAGTAGCTTGACTCCCTACAGAGCTGAGTTGTAGTCAGACAGAAGCTCCTCATTTCACATGAACAAGGCTGAGCAGAAGACTTCAAGGCCAGTTGCCATCATCATTTTTTTAGTTGCCAACAGCCTACATGTACCTTACACTACTTTTCTAATTTTCTTATTTTCACCATCTCCTGTTTGGAGTTTAAAATTCCCACTATTGCTATTGTGCCAGAAAATAAAAGAACAGCTTTCTTTCAGCCAGTATCAGATAAAGAGATAATAATGTGGATTTGGTGGAGAGACTTGCAAAGATCTTTTCTCAAGAAGCTGACTAAGGTCTTGTCATCTCACCATTTCTCCCTCATCCTCTCTGCTTTTCATGACCCTATACTGCTTGGTGGATCAGTTGAGTAAGCACTGAAGTTAAAATATGTGGACCTGGAATGGGTGAAACAAAGTGCTTCACGTGCTGAAATTGTCACACCTGCTTATCACTCTTTTATTTTGCTATGTTCCTAGCTTGATGAGCACTAGGTTAAAATCAAATGAAGAATAGTGACATTTTGTAAAACTCAGGGAGAGTTTCTCATGTGATCACTTTGGCCTCAGAGGCATAATCTTGGAGGATCTTTCTGGTAATCACAAGGAGCAGTCTGAGTAAAGTTGGCAGAAAATCAATTATGAAGTAAGCAGAAAGAAGATCAAAAGGAATGACAGACTCATTTTGTGAGTACCAAAAAGTAAATAAATGTGGAACCAGATGTAAGGTAACCAGGGTAATGAAAGGGAAAAATGCAAGATAAGATGGATTATGAAAGAGAGTATTAGTTTCTAATCTCTTTCTAACAGCTTCCTCAGGACAACAGTTTTAACAGAAGAAAACATTTTTCTTAATTTTCATTGCTTCACATTTTTGTTTTTCAGCCATAAGTTGTGCTGCTTCATATCTTTCTTTCACTCACCCATCTCTTGTTTTCCGTCTCATTTTATTTTCTTTGGGTCATGTTTTGACAGTCACTAAACATAAGCAACTTGCATCAGTCTCATTGTGTTTGTCTAGTACTCGTCAAGGAGCTGATCTGAAGTTCATTGACATTATCATCAAGTTAGACAAGGGACTGAATCCTACACAGTGCTCAGCAGCTTTCAGAGACCATGATCCACTGTTTTAATAAAGTGCTGTGTTAGCAGCTGTGCACAGGAGGCCTGCCTATTTCCATGTCTTACTTAAACATTATCAAAAATACCTTTCATAGCTCTCTACACATCTTTCACACATTGATGCTGTGGGATTTGCTGGACCGTTGAGTGGTAGATCTACTAATCTAAGAGTCTGTCTCCTAAAGCATTAATGAAGGAAGCTTTCATAGAAGTCATGACTGTAATACACAGGCTATATAAGAATTGCTACTGGCATTGGGAGAATGCTGTAAGATACAAAATACTGTAGAAAACAAGCAAGGAATTTACATTTGATTATTATAGGCTTGTCTACCAGGCTTTGATAGGGATGGGATATGGACATCTGTTTTTAGCATGTGTATGTGTAAGAGGGAAATCAAACTTGGTATTAAATCTATATGTGTCAAAGTGACATGGATTATGTACCAAGACTCCTCACAGGCATTCATCTATCAACATTCTGTTGAAATAAGTGTGTTAGAGCCTGTCTTGCCGAATAGACTATCATAAAAGTGAACCTGTGGTCATGATTCATGAGAGGACCTCACTGCTGTAAATTCTGGAGACCAGATATGCCATCTCTGAGGTATTTGGGGTCACAGTGCCTATTTGCTATTTAAGGATGGCAGCAGCAACAACAATGATAGATTTGTAACTTGGTAAAAATGTATAATAGTTTTCTGAGAGCCAAAAAATACGAGAAAAATGCTGCTGAAAATACCAGACATTGCAAATTTGATTCTTCACATTGTTTTTTTCAACAGTTTTCTCTCAAAAGAATGAGGAATCATGGAAGGCAATATTAATGCATGCAACCAGTTTTACTTCAGTACAGCCTCAACCGAGTAGTTAAGCTCACATCATTGCTATGAGGGTGGTTGATAAGTCCAGTCCCAGTTTCTTTTAACAGATCTGCAAAACTGAAGTTGATGGTTTTAGTTATCTCACTCCTCAGCTCTCAGCAGCTCCTCAAACTTTCCTCGAACTTTCTTCAACCTGAGTACTGAGATTTTCTATGCCAGCTGACAAGTTAATCATCCTGTGGCAATAGAGGAAAGTCAAATAAGGGAAACAAAATCAACAAAATCTGGAGAAGGCCATTGACTAGGAGACAGAGGATTAGGAGGAAAGTTCATGCATGGATGAAAACAGTAAGTTTATGGTATGACAGGCTATGTGCAGACCTGTGTATAGTCACCCTTCTAGTGGCTCTAATGCTGTGCTTAAAGACCCCCTCCTGATGCCTCCATCCATTCATAATGTTCACAGCTCTTGACGGGATCTCGGACAGAAGTGAAATCTGGGCAGGCCAGATGCAGTCACCCAAGGTCAGCACTGCAGCTGGGTGAGCCAGCCAATAGGCAGGGCTCAGCTAGAAGAAAATTGAAAATATCAGTTTTCACATATGGCAAGATGGAGGAGCAGTGGGAGGATTTCATTGGAGACCTTGCTTGTCCTCTTGACAGACCAGTTTTAGCAGTTTCTCTTACTCTTCTATTTTTCTATCCATAACCATTTAAATGTCTGAATGTCTTCAGCCTATTCGTTTCTCAGAAGGGTAGAAACAGTCTAATAAAGCAATTCCTGTCCCAGGTTTTGCCATATCTCACTTAATTTTCTTTCACAAATGAAAATTAATTTTTAAGTGGAAAACATTTTGGAGGGCATTGCCAGTTGGAACACAAGTTTTGGAAAAATGGGAAAAAGTCTGGAGCTTATTAGTTTAGTGGGGATTGTTGAAAATATATTTGGAGGAATTCCAATGAGACAATTTTGCAAAATACCTCTCATCTTAAACTTCACTTTGATTTGTAAACACTAGAGCAATCTTTTTGCACTACTTCCATTTCAAATATGCTATCACATGCACCAAGAAACTTGAAGGGACTAAATGTTTTTGTAACATCAAATGAGTTGTGTGAAAATTGAGTATCTGATTTGCTCAGGGAAAAGTGATAGAAGGAATCCTAAATATTTATTATAAAAGTATGGGAAATAAATTACATGTGATTCTTGTATGGTTTTCCATAACAAGGATTCCAACATCAAAGAAACAAAAGTCTGTCTCATGCATATATCAAATAGTTACTTTAAAATAGAATTTTTTTAAACAAAAATCAAACTATTTTACAAATTAAAATAATATATTCAAAATATAATAACGTATAAAATTTGTGTGAGGTCCACAAGTAAATATAATTAAACAATAACCTTAATATCTGATAATATTTTGCATAGTCCATTTATGAAATTCAACACATCTGTGAGCATAGATTTAACAAGTCCATTTTATTAGCTGTCTGAAATTGCTATTTTAAGTAGTTGAGGATCCGATAGACCGTGGACAAATGTTGTTCTCTATTGCCTTGTGTGACACTGTGTTTATGACTACAGAAGACTCTATCCATGATCAAAAATCCTGCACTCTTGGTTAATTTAATAATATGATTGGTTTGCACAGGAATGCCTTCACAGCATTTCATCATCAATTGACAATTATTGTGGGAGGAGAATTCAATTTTTATTGAGTTTTATTGCCCTCAAGGTCAGCTACAAAGTCCACAGAAGACATTCATGACAGCATCAGTGTGATATTTTATTTCCCCATTAGGCTTGACCAGTTGCAGTACTGCTGATATTCCAGTGTAATTAAAAGCCTGAGCTGTGTTGTAAGTTCAAAGTGAGTGAAAGGCTTAGGGTGTCTCTAACGGTGAAATTTACATTAAAAGAATAATTCAATCCTTAAATTAATAAGACCTCAGTGATATTTAATGTGAAGCCTCTAGGTACCAAAAATGATGGAAACATAAATTTGCTTTACATGGGGGCCCTGGAATCTTCTCTCAGTGTTTCTAGCAAAGATGAGGAAGCTTGTAAGCAAAACATTAATTAGTTAACCAAAAACATGCCATCAAGAGATGCATTAGAATTTAAAATCAATTGAGACAACTGCATTAGTAAAGATTAACTTTGCCATGGAAATGAACTGATGTCAATCAAGTGGACCTGCAACTATAACTGGCATGTAGGGCACCCTTTCTACCACAGGATTTTTGGTCTTTTATTATTCAGAATCTGAATTAAGGCGATGCTTCAGTACCATCCTTAACCTCCCTCTTTTAGTAATGTTCTACTTTATATGCTAAAGAGACATTGATTACATGTTCATTAACCAAATGGAAAAATGGAAATTCAAATGGAAAAATAAAAGAATGTATTACAGCTCTGCTAAGAACAGATAAAGGCAGGTTTGATAGCTTCCTGACCTATTATATGAATAGATATTCCATAGTTTTTATTCTACCTTTGCTGTTTATGCTGTATTTGTGCTGGTTGGGTTGCTTCTGAGAATGGATATTTCACACCACTTTAATCCATCTCAGATGAATGAGAATTGTAACCGACACAATGTCATAAAAGCACTAAAAGCGAGCAGGCTGTGAGAGCACACTCAGCAGAGCAACTGCATTCAGCCACCACACAAATACCTTACAGTAGCTTGGAAGCAGGGGAGCAGCCAGCAAGCCTCCACCACCTCTGGGCATTGTAAGATGGCCCATGGGGTTTGCGTAAGCATGGTTGATGGTTTTGTGACTTTAAAAAACAATAAATTAAAATCACCAGACAGAAAAAGGTGTTCTGCAGCCATAATGCTCATCCTCTCCTGCAGTCTCAGATCAGTTTAAAAATGCAGACTTCATCTCCCCAGATCCTTCCATCAGCTACAGAAATACTCCAGAGACTCAGGGCGTCAAACTTCCTCGTTTTTCCTTTCTGGCTCAGTCTTGCTATTTGCAAGCATAAACCCTTGCTAAATATTAGATAAGGAGAGTGAAATAGGAGGAGAATAGCAGGAAGGAAAAGCTTGGCTCTTGTCAACTCTTGTCCCCTCTCCCACAGCCCAGTGGAGAGGCATTGAAGTAAAGATGCTGAGCAGAGGGGATGCTGCTCTCTTTTGAAGGAGCAGCAAAGGTAAGTTCAACATTTCTGGGGAATAGAGGGGATCAAACATGGGGAAGAATTGCTAATTGTTTTCTGCCCAGCCCTGAGCCCCACTCTGGCTGCTCCCAGCCTCCTCTGGGCCCCTGCAGCCTCTCAGGTAACCTGTGATTCCTTAGCACTCTTCCTTGGCTCTCCTGCAGAGCCTGCTCAGAGCCTGCATCTTGCCTTCAGCCCTGGAGTTGCCTCTGACAACCTGTGGTGTCTGAAAGCTTGAAGCAGTGTGAGAAAGAATGCAATAGGCACAAAAACAACTAAAGGGCAAACAAAATACCTGTTTTCAGATTAACTGAGAAAACAGATTTAAAGGGATTCATTTGGGTTTAGTGAGCTCTGCTTTAAAGCCTTGTTGTCACAACAGGAATGATATGTTGAAAGTGAGCAGGTACTTGATAATTTCCTGATGTAACACTATGCTGAAAAAACATGTACCAAAGAATATTGTCTGACTTGCAATGTACAGACAGTTGTTATTTTTCTCTTTAAGTGTGAATGAAGGAAAGATCAGATGTGTAGCTAGCTGCAGAAGCTGGAAATAGTAGAGATATTGTGAATGTCCTGTAAAGCTGAGCATTCTATAAAAATGGGCAGATGGACAAATGTAGTTTATTAGTAGTTTATTAGCTTGATTTTATCAGATTTCTGGTTCAAATGCTTTTTTTGTAAGCTCAAAACAAGATATTTTGTAAGGTGTACGTATCCAAAAACCTTACTACATGGCAGGAAAGCTCTTAATGTTTCTAAATATTTTTCTCTTCTGTGAAAAATCACGGAATTTTTCAGTGATTTGAAAATCACTGAAAATCACACTACTCACAATGGGAGCAGGCTATGAACTGGGTTGAACAGGGTACAAAATTACTTAAAGTATTGTATCTCCCCTGAATTATGCTATAGATTTCCAGTATGATTATTTGCAATAAAGAGACTTTTATCAATGCTGGAAACCAAGCCCTTCAACTAAATATAAGGACACCACAGAATAAATCTTGCAATTAGAAGAACACAATGAAGAAAAAATTAATGAAGTCAAGAAATGGTGCTTCCAAAGGTTTCAAAATCATGTGGATTTCTTTATTGACTTATTTGGAGAGTCCTGGCCCTCTCAGCCAAGAGTATCTGCCCACCATTAACATGAAAAAAGGGCCACAGGGGTTGAAGGCCAGCCCATCTCTCAGCCTAAGGCTTTTTTGGAAAGCAGTATCCAAAGACCCCACACATGAATATAGAATCTATCCTGCAAAACTTAAAGACTACAAGGAACATTTTCATGCCATTAGATCTGTGGGGTAGGGTATGGTGCTAGTGGGCATAAGTTTCAATGTAGTTAAAGATTTGGGTTTTGTATTCCCTAACCATGTTGTTAGTGTTCAGTAAATAATTGATATCTTCTTGCAAATGGATGAGTTTTCTTCATCCACAACTCTCTGAAACTGCAATAAGGATCAGGTGCTGCAGCTCTTTCTGTTGCTATAGTGATGCAGGCTACCGAGGTTTTCAAATCAGTAGGGAGATTATCCAAGCTGCCAAAGTGAAACACAATCTTTAAGATAGCTGAAGAGGTCATGATAAACCTGAAGAGTGGCAGGGGACCGGCTGAATGCAAGCTGTTTAGTTTCTGGACAAGGCCATAGCAGTAGAAATACTGCTATGATATAAATAGGAAGAAGAGCCCTGGAGTGCTGTGTACAGGCAGGACACCTGGACTGTTAATGCTCAGTGGTGGGCTGGTGAGTCCAATGACACAAGACTGTATTTTTGCAGGGTCACCTGAAAATACACCCTGGACTTCTGCTTGCCACAGCTACATCCCAGCTCTGGATGCAATAAATGTATATCTGCTGTTCCTCTCTGCCCTGGTTCAAATGGGAAAGAAACATGGTTATGTAAGTCTAAAGAAAGTCACAACATTTTCAAAGGAAATGTTCAACATCTCTGTTGGTGACATGGACAGTGGGATCAAGGGCACCCTCAGCAAGTTCACTGACAGCACCAGGCTGTGTGGGGCAGTGGACACACTGGAGGGAAGGGATGGCATCCAGAGGGACCTGGACAGGCTTGAGAGCTGGGCCAGTGCAAACCTCATGGGATCAACAGAGCGAAGTGCAAGGTCCTACAGCTGGGTCATGGCAATCCCAGACACACCAACAGCTTGGGCAGAGAAGTGACTGGGAGCAGAGAGCAGCCCTGCAGTGAAAGATTTGGGGTGATGGTAGATTAAAAACTTGACATTAACCAGTTCAGAAAGCCAAGGAAATCCTGGGCTACATCAAAAGGAGCGTGACCAACAGGCAAGGGAGGTGATTCTGCCCCTCTGCTCTGATGAGACCCCAGCTGGAGTCCAGCTCTGGTGCCCCCAAAATAAGGACAAGAAACTGCTGGAGCAAGTCCAGAGGAGGCCATGAAGTTGATAAGAGGACTGAAACACCTTCCCTGTGAAGGCAGGCTGAGAAAGTTGTAGCTGTTCAGCCTGGAGAAGAGAAGGTTGTGTGGGGACCTCATAGCAACTTTCCAGTATCAGAAAGAGTCTGGAGGGAAGCCTGAGGGGCTCTTCATCAGGAGCTGTAATGGTAGGACAAGGAATGATGGGTACAAACTGCAAAAGGGGAAATTTTGGATAAGTATTAGGAAAAAATTCTTTACTGTGAGGGTGGTGAGACACTGGAACAGGTTGCCCAGGAGGCTGCGGATGCCCCAACCCTTGCAGTGGTCACAGCCAGGTTGGATGGGGCCTTGAGCAACCTGGTATAGCAGGAAGTGTCCCTGCCCATGGTAGGGGCAGGGGGGATTAGATGATCTTTAAAGTCCATTCCAACTCCTTAACATTCTATGATTCCATGATTCTGCAATTCTGTGATTCTATGAAGAGCCCAGTTCTGAGAAGTGGGGACACCAGAGCTGTAGGATGCCCCAGGACAGCACAGCCAGAGACAGCATTGGTGGAGTGATACGCTGCACCAAAGGAAGTTGAGAATTATGCTCAATAAACATGAATCCTGAACATGTGGTGGTGTCACTAGTTAGACTGGTCCTATAGAAATAAGCAGATCTTTAACTTTACAGCAGTTAATGCAAACTTACTCATTGCAATTTTTATGTATATATAAATTCATAGCACTCTTCTGTCCTACACTCTCCCGCTTCCTGCTTTAATCTGCGTCCTCTGTGCTACAGAGGTAAGTGGGAGGGGCCTAGTGCTGGCTAGCATGCTCTGGCATGTGTCCTTCAAAGGAAACCTTTGACAATTGTCAGAATAACTGCATGGCTGCATAACTTCATGGAAGTGGAAAAAGAAGCAGGAAAGCATAACTAACAGCTTGAGAGCAAACCCAGTATGATCTGGAGACAGCATGATCTCCACACTGGGACTGGTTCAAAACTATGTTTGCACTACCACTTCCCTAGCATTTTTGTACAAAACCACATATTTAAATTAAATTTCTACTCAAATTTACTTGGAAGACCTGAAGATTTTAGACATGTTTTAAGTTAAATAGTGTGAAGTCATAATAAAAATTTTGCAGCAGCATTTTGATTTCTTTGTGTAAGTTTTGAGTGCAGACTCTGCACTCAAAAATTAATTTGAGATTAGTTTAGTATGAAGTCATCCACCAGGACTATTTTAACAACCTCTGTTGTCATGCAGCAAGTACAAAACCCACATTTTTCTCTAAAACTGGTTTCACATCACTGCTTAGTTAGTGGATGATATTTAGGGAGCTCACTGTCTTGTTTCTCCTGCCATAAGCTGCCACTGATGATTTGGCAAAACAATGAAAATGAAGGATAAAAAATTGACATAACCTGAATATATACTCAATTAATTTGATGGGAAAAGTGATTTCTGTCATACCATTAGTACAGTTTATTCCTTTTCTGGCCTGTGGAAAAGTCTTTCGCTGTCCTCATCCCATCAAGAGGAACGGTTACTGCCTGTTGCAGAACTAGCAGCATCTGGAGTGGGGAATTGCCAACATCTTCAACCTTCCAGTCTTGCTGCTTTATGATTTTCCCCTTGGGATCCACAATGAAATATCCTGTGTACACACTGGATACAGGATCACCACTGGACGTGGTGATGTTGTTGGGTTCAGCCTCAGTCTGGCAAATCCACTGGAAGGATGTGCAAAAACTGTTCATGTCTGACAGACATACCAGTGGGATAATGAGCATAAATATCGACCCATTTTGGTCCTTTTAGCAATTCTGATCTATTTTAATTGCCTGATGTTGCTGTCCATTACTGGAAAATTTAAAGCAATGCTGTTTGATAGCAATTTGAGTTAATAAAAGGGTCAAAGTGCATCAAAGTTCACTTTAAATTCTGCAACTGTGAGGGGCTTGTTAGAACTGCTTCCAGACGTACTAAAATAGTATGGAATTATATTGTTTTGTGCTGAAATAGGAAAATGAGAATACTGCCATCTAGTCTAAGAAATACTTTGGGCATAGTGATTTTTGAGCAACTTTAGAGCAATCATTGAAGGATAATGCTGCTTCTAACTATGGAATGCGTGAGGGAAAAACTGTGAACAAGAAAATATGGTCAGAAAGCTTAAAACTTTTGTTTTGTTGAATTTGTTCCAAATATTGATTAAATAAAGAGAAGAAGTCCAGTACAAGGGGCCTGTGAGCTGTTCCCCAGAGCAAGGCATATTATGAAGCATTGCTTAATCTCAGAAGGGTAGCACACAAACCACATACCTTGCATTCAGGGACCATCTGTAGATGAGTAAAATGTATTTCATGAACAAGAATGTTTATTGTGGTTTCAAGAGAAACACTGTGGCCATGCATATCATGACAACTTACACAGCATGAAAGCTAATAACTACTGTGAGAGGCAGAGTAAATTAATTTGGGATTAATGTAATGCTCATACGGTTATTGAGCTTCCAATTGACTTCAAGGGCAGACTTCTGGTACAAAAGACAACAGATCTAGCTCATGTTACCTATGCTGCATGCCTAACTGTTTCCATGCCCCTGAGTCTGCTTCTATCATCCTTAGCTTTTATATCTCTTTGAAAATGTCTCTTTCAAACTTCAGTTTTGACAAGAAAACAAAAACATAACATATTAAATTAAGTTGTACTATGGTAACATTCTTTCAATTTAACTGAAATGTGATATTAAACATTGTGGAGAGAAGCAGCTGCATCTCTGTAAAGAGTCATGAATAATGTAATTTTTTTCTGGTTACAGAAGCACCTTTGCCAGTTGTTTCTTCATGAAAGATAAAAAAACTTATACAGACTCCAACTGCCACTGTAGATCCTAGCTAGCTGGAGAGACTTGGAACAGAAGGAATAAGGGCTCTCAAAGACAAAGCATCCACACATCCTTCAAAGTCTGCATTTTCTTCTCATGTGGGGTTTTTCTGCTGGCGTAAACTGGGGGGAAAAAAAGTGATTTTAGTTTCACAACTACAAATTGGACCACAGAAAGCCAGAATTTTGGAACAGTTGTTCAAATGAAATGTAATCTGAGAGTTTATGCATGGAGATTTTGCCTAAAAAACAAGCAGCCATTCTCAAAAGAGGAATCCCATAGCCAAAGTAATGGCATGCAGGCATGCAAGGGGAGTCTTCCCCACTCAGGCAGTTCCTCGATGGTTCCTGGTGTGGTGGGCAATCGTGCTCCAGGAGGATCTCTCTGTCCTCAGCCCTGGGCTGAGCCCTCCCCAGGCACACAGCCTCTGCCAGCAGCTGCACCAGGGCACAGACCCCTTGGGCAGGGGTTCTTCAGGGCAGGACCAGAGATTGCAGAAGTAATGCATTAGTGGTCCTGGCATGACTTTGGTTTGCTTTTGTTGGCAAAGTGTCAGTCAACAGGCATTTGTCACACGGTGTTTATCATCGGTTGTTTGTGTATACACAAACCATAGAAATATCTGTGTGTGCGTAGGTACATAGAGAGATATGCAATGGCATCTATCTTTCACTGTGTATTTTTCATACTTATTTTAGTCCTCTTTTTCAGATTTTCAGATTTTATGTGATTTGATGCTAATGTAAAAACTTGAATGAAGTTGCACCTGAATTAGATTTGCAATCATGCTGGTATACTGGTTATCAGTAAGGTTAATTTCTTTTCGTGAAATGTAATTTCTTCACTAGGTCTGTAGAAGCACTTTTTTGGGTACCTGTTGCATGTCTGTCTGCAGAATTTTTAGTCGTAAGTATTCTCAGCCAAAGTTTAATCTGAAAATGCTTCAAATTGAACCACCTTCTTCATTCTGATTTATGATATTGCAGTCTTCTGCATGTCTGTTTAATTTCAAGCACTAGATATTTACATTGGCAAATGTCCAAACATTGACAAAACAAGAAAAGATATATTGAAATAGACACAGGAGTTTTCCAATAAGCTTTTCTTATTATAAACAACTCCAGATGAACTAGAAGAAGTTGTAGAAAATTAAACATAAATAGTCATGTAGAAGCTTACTTTTCAGAAAAGTTTCTCTCCAAACTGAAGCAGTTATCCCACTCTGATTTTTTTCTTTCTTTTTTTTTTTTTTTTGCTTTATTAGCAATATATTATAAGTCATACTAGAATATGTTCTTTTCCTAATCCTACTGTTCCTTTGCACTGAGGATATATGAAGGCTGTGAGGTACCCAGATTCATGTCTTACTAGGTTTGAATCTTAATTCAGGAAAACATCCATTCACCTGCTACTCAAGCTACACTTGGATAAGCTTATGGCACACAAGTCCATTTCTTTCCTGTTCATTTGCTCAGGACAGAAGCATGTGCTAAGATAAATTTATTAAATCAGGGATATAGTTATGTAATCATGGTTGTCTGAAACTCATGTTCCTACTGGCCACAGCAGATGCAGGTAGATCAGAACTCTTCAAGATCTGAAGATCTGGTTGTATATAACTTTCTTTCCTGCATATCTCAAGTTCTATAATATTAGCAAGATTCACACATCATTAGTGCTGCTAATTTGAAAATTTCACCTCCTCCTTTAGCTTTTTCATTTCACGCACACAGGCTGCATGTCAGTGATCAAACTGTGACTTCAGTGACCCATTAGAGCATTGATTTATGTGCTCACATGGTTCTCTTATTACCTTGTTTTGATTTTGATCTGTTCCAAATTATTCCTGAGGTTATCTCCGTTACATGCTGACCCAGGAACTGAGAACTGACTATTTCTTGTCCCTCCTGCTGGCTCAGTTGGCTCAGACACAAAAGGTATATGGAGGAGCCATGCAGGACTGAAGCACATGGATTAGCTTATTATGTAAATATCTGAATAGGTGAAATTATGTAAGAATAATTAACATATAAAAATTCAAGAATCAATGGAGAAAATTAAAACAGAAGGGATAAAATGAACAGAAAAGGGACTAAGTGTTTTAAGTTCCAACACTGAATGAAACACGTTCATACAAGACTGAGAAACTGGGGTTCAAACCAATA
The DNA here is from genome assembly GCA_013397375.1 of Toxostoma redivivum. NCBI lineage: Eukaryota > Metazoa > Chordata > Aves > Passeriformes > Mimidae > Toxostoma > Toxostoma redivivum. The sequence goes on along the minus strand of VXBI01012577.1, from coordinate 36,932 downwards.
ATTTCAAACCAGACAGAAACTAGTATGAGGAAATCTGAAGATCATAGTTACACCATCCTGCTGCCTGGAAGGACAGGTTACTCTCTCTGCAGCATTGTGGACTGTACTAAAAACTGTGGTTAAGAAGTGAGGTGCAGCAATGAAGACAGACAGCTTGGTGGCAAAAATACAGTGTGGCAGAGACAGAAAAGAGATGTAGAAAGACAAAGTAAATCAGATTTTAAATGTTAGAAACTTCAGTACAAGACATGGTCATGATTTTATGCTTTCTCCTTTTCCTTGCTTATTTACCTTAATGTGGGTCTGAAATGTGATATGCTCTGAAAGGGGCTGCTTCAAAAAAGAAACTATTTTCTTATTACAGTTTTCATACTTTTAGTATTCCATCAGATCTCTGCCTTTACAGACAACTACATTATTGCTCCATGCAGCACCCATAAGTATCCTTCACTTTGAAAGAACAGACACATGGTTGCATTCATACAGGAAGTAAACTGAGAGTAGATTTAGACTAGACATTAGGAAAGAATTCCTTACTGTGAGAGTGGTGAGGCACTGGAATAGGTTGCTCAGGTTGCTCAGGATGCTTTGTTCCTGGTAGCGTTCAAGGCCAGGCTGGACAGGGCTTGGAGAAACATGGTATAACAGTAATTCACCAGATTTTTTAAATTAATTCATTGCTAATAATTGCTAGTTAGTTAATTGCTAATATACTAACATCTAGTAAACTAAAAGTCCTACAGAGAAGGGGAGGCACTGTTTTACTGTTTACCTCTTCAGATGAGCACCATGGTAGAACCCCTGGGAGACAGAGAAACTGCAAATATATTTCTCTGAAATCAAGTGACCAAGGTCTGCCATGACTTTCCTTCCCTTAAAAATGGTTTTCTGAAACCCTGAACAATGTGGACCAAGCACATTCTTATTATTCTGAAATTTTGCAATACTTTTTTTCCTGATGTGGCACGTTCAAGTTTTATTACTACCTGGCTCTGAAAAAATGAGAATGTAATAATGTAAACACTCAGAAACCCCAAAGGATACAAATATAATTTTTCTCCTAGTTTTCTAGATGCGAAGAACAATTTACTTTCTGCTTATTATGCAGGAAAATGTGTCTCCCCCAACTCTGCCACAGCACAATTTGTACTTGCAAATAATTTCAGCTTTGTGTTTCTACCCAAGATTGCCACTCATGAGAAATATGCTCACCAAAATAATTATTTTCAAGTCTTTTTTATAATTTTGGCCTATAGCAAAGCTATTGTTTCTGAGGTAGTGTGACATCCTCTCATGAGACAGGGCACATCCCATGGGCTATGTCTTGTTTTAAGACAATTTAAAAAGGTGGACACTCTAAAATGAGTTACTCCCCTTAGTTTCAACCAATCTTTTCACCAATAAGGGACAAAGTTGAATATATATAAGTGAAAAAATAGTTTATTTATGAGGGAAACTGCAATGGGAAAAAAAAAACAATCCAGTAAATAATTGCTAGATACAAAACTGCAAAATCTCACCAATGCCATGGGGACAAAGATGTACCCAAAATTGCAAGGTGCTGCCCCTTCTGAGATGGCCTATCAACCGTGTGTAGGGAAAGGGAAATAGCACCAGACACTTTCCAGATGGAGCCTGCCACGGGCGCTGCACGGCTTGAAAGACAAAGGGAAAATGAGTCAGCTCTCTACTCTGCCATGGCGCTCCTTGGCTGACTACACGGTCTGGGGGATGGAGGGGGTGAAAAAAAGAGATGGCAGAGAAGAAAAACCTTCCTGGGAAAGCAGGAGCTTGCAGAGCAGCTCCAGGGGCAGACAAAGAGCTGCCAGCACAAGCTGGGCTGTCGGCACCATTGTGGGCTGGTGTGGGCCCAGCCATGGCCCAGCCTTCCCTGCCCATAGAGCTTGCAAATTGACTCAGAAAACAGTTTTGAATTAATTGTGAAATGTAGTTTTTCTGAGTTACTACAGTTGCAGGCCCAGGAACCTTCCCAAAACATGGCCTTCAGTAAATGCTGCTGGGCAAAAGGGGAAGGGATTTGGGGACCAGCCCCTCCTGCCTGCTCCACAATTCCGGTTCCAACTGCACTGGCTCTTAAAAGGACAGTAACAATTTTGGGATACAGATAGATATGGAATACAGTGACATTTTGAGTTACCCGCCACAGCTATTCAGTCACACTATTTGAGTCTTAAAATGATAGGGAGAAGTGTCATCACTGATCTGATGGCTAAAGATTTTTACCTTTTTTATATTTTTGTAGTTTTTTAGATTTTTAATATGTATAGCTCTATTGTTTCTAGCACTTTCTCACATTTTAGAAACAGCATATTTCTCACATATTATGCTATATTCTTAAAATTCTGTTTGATCTCATTTTCAAGGAAAAGGATTTCTAACAAAAACATCCTGTTTTGCACCGGGGCCGAAATAGGATCCTTCATAAACATAACAAAATATACGGCTAAGAACCCTTGGAGGGCCTCCAATGGGGCAGATCCAAGGGTGGGTTATTAGGACAACTGTTCTCCTATTGAATGTACTTACTAGCTATGCTAATTATTTAGGCTTCCAAATATTGTGAAATTTTGATCCTGGGCATGCACATAGGAATAACGTGCACCTGAAAGCTTTGTTTAAAAGACTGCTCAATATGTTATCAATTTTAATATTGTTTGGAAAGCTTTTCTGCCAATGTTAGGCAATGGATCTGCAGAGAGCAGAGAGAACACCAAGTACCCACAGAGTCTGAAGCAATGTGGCTCTGCACAGAAGAGTGTCATGGTTTAACCAAGCTCCAGGCAACTGCTTGCTCACTGCCCCATCAGCAGGATCAGAAAGAGAATCAGAAGGGTGAAAAACTCATGGGTTGAGGTACAGACAGTTTAATAGAGAAAGCAAAAGGCAACAGAAAAGCAAAGTGAATTAAGGAATTCATTCACTGTTTTCCTGTGGGCAGCTATACTAATTATGAAAGAGTAGAAGCTGTCTTACTCTTGGTAGGTCACAGCTGTGCCCAGTGAGTGTTGCAAAAGAGGGGCTGCCTGCCTGCCTGCCTCTGTGGGGATGGATGGATGGATGGATGGATGGATGGATGGATGGATGGATGGATGGATGGATGGATGGATGGATGGAGTGAGTGAGTGAGTTAGCTGGTTGTGCAGAAGGAGTAAGAAGCCTGTATGATGCTGCCCATGGGAAGTTTACAGAGAGAAGATATGAGAGCTTTTCAAATAAAAAGGACTGGTGCTTGTCACAGTTGTGTGTCCTCTGTCACTTCCCATGGGCAGGCAGGTGTTCAGCCATCTCCAGGAGAGCAGGGCCCCATCACACATAATGGTGGCTTGGGAAGACAAACTCCATCTCTCCAAATGTCCCTCCTTTCCTCCTTCCCCACTTTATATACTGACCATGATGCCACATGATCTGGAATATCCTTCTGGTCAGTTGGGGTCACCTGTCCTGGCTATGTCTCCTCCCAGCTTCCCAGGTTATTACCATCTCCTCTGCCAGTGTGGCAGTATAAATAGCAAAAAAAGTCTTTGGCTCTGTGCAAGTTCTGCTCAGCAATAACAAAAACATGTGTGTTTAGCACAAATCCAAAATACACCCCCACAACAGCCACTGTGAAGAAAATTAACTCTACGCTAGCCAAAATCAGCACAGAGAGAAAGGGTTCTACCTCATGATGTGATCACCCATGACGTGGGGATGGTGAGGTGTTACATACTTTGAGGATTAGTGCTCCAACCTCCATTATGTAAAACTCTTTTTAACATGAATAATTTCTTTATTAAAGAATTGAGAGAGGCCAAATGTATGTATTATTTATATGAATTGTAAGTCTAGGACTTGAATTGTATTAACCAGGTGTTTTTAATCACATTGAATAAAGAGGCAGGTTTCCTGAGGCTGTGCAATCATCATTTCTTTGTGGAGGGTCTATATTTTGACTTCCCCTGTGCCATGAGTGTTGAACTCCCTATCCTTATTGGAGTGTCTTGTCTGTTGCTCTGAGCCAAGATCTAAGTCTACATTCATAGCACCTGGCTGTTAGCAACTATTCATTTTTGAGATTTTGGGGTTGCCCCTCTTCACTGTTATATGGTAGGGTTGAAAGAAGTAGCAGTGGTTTCTGATAGTCCCCCAATCTACACACTCTTGAAGGCTGATCCAGGGTACAGCTAAGCCCAAATTAATTTGCTGTGGCATTGCAATGACTTCTACTTCAAATAAATATAATTTTAATACTAATTTTATAAGTGTGGGAAAGAATGGAGTCAAATTATGTGCTAGGAGTCACTGAGGGACTTCATCTTGCACCCAGAAAATTCCCTGAGTGGGGCTTTTGTTCACTCTAATATTGCAAAATCAAATAGACAAACCAGAAGCAAAGAGGAGACACCTGGAGCACTTGTATCCTTCCTCTGTGCTCTGATCATTCCAGCCTCTTTGGAATCATGCAGCGTTGTCATCATGTGGGGAAATGGACATTAAGTACTTATTTCTCAAAGTCCTGCAAAAGGAAACAGATGACAGTTATGAGAACAATCCTTAATGTGATTAATATGAGCTTCCTTAATATGATTAATAAGCCTTATATCTTCCCTTTGCATTTTTATTTTTAAATTCTGAATAATTTAAAGCCAACTGCTTGGAATAGCATAGCAAATCTCTGNCCCCCAACCCCTCCTTCAAATTAGTAATCCCTACTGGAACTCAGTAGTAACTTTGCAATGTACTGATGGTTGTTGGTGTGGTGGTGATGACAAGCACATTATGACATGCCAGTGGTACAAACAGTTAAAGATGTTTTCTGCCTTCCTCCAGCCAGTTGCTTTTTCTTGTGCTTCTGCATAGTACAATACAGACAGCAAGACCAACATCGCCTGCTTCTTTCTAGCTGCTGCATTGCAGAGCAGCAGTTTCTCCTCTGGGAAGTCTTTTCCTCTGGCAGAAATTCTTGTTTTCATCCCTGTCACTTTGCAAATTTTTTAATCTGCCACTGTTGTGGTTTGTTTTTTTCTTTTGTCCTCCATATTGGAGTGTCTCTGGCTGCCTATTAGTGCTCTGGGCTTAGGAGACATTATGGCCCAAAGTGTCAGAAATGAGACGTGTACAGCATATGAATATCATTAAGGGGAAAACACAAAAAGTTCTCTCCAGAAGTTCTATGTGTGTGCTATAAACACTACCACAATCTAATAATTCCTGTACTACATAACTCAGAAAGTTCAGCTATGTTACTGTTGCTGGTGTTCCCCTTAGCAATTAATATGTATTGCTTATAGATGTTACATTTCTTGCTTATTTTTGCTTGTAGTGATCTTCTACGGCTGTATTACAACCACCTAAGCTATATGTCTCATTCTTGCATTTTTCTTCGTTTTACCTCAAAATGTTTGTGTATTTGGGAGCTTTTTAACGTATGTCCAGGAGAAAAATAAATGAATGGATCTTAATTTCTTTCATTCACTATTATTTTTAACTATATATTTTTGTTAAATATACTATTATCTTCAGAGAAATACAAAATTATTGTTACAAGTGTATGTAAAAAATTGTTTTCCTAAGAGTTCCAGAATTCATCTTATATCACTAACGATATAGTAATGGCAACAGCAATGATAATTAAAGTTAAATAAATACTAAAATTAGCCATTATGACCACTAAGGGAAGTCTCCAATCCATAACTGGTGCAGCAAAATCTGACTTGCAAAAATTTGTAAAAGGAAAGCAATGAGATGTGTTATATGTTGCCATAAGTTTTGGTCAGGAGTACAGGACACTACTTTGTCAGTTTTTATGTTCAAAATAAATATTAAGAAATAAAACTTAAGAAATAAAGAAGGCATCATCAGAGAAGATCTTGAATATTGGTAGGCTTTTAATACCAGACAAACTGGTTAATGAAGGATGTTACTGGCTATATTTGCTCATAGGACAAAACTTAAACTTAATAAAAATCCCATTAAAATAATCATTCTCTATTTTCATACTGTAATTTAGATAGAAAGGGATTTCTGAGGTCATTCGGGTCTCCTTCCTGCTCCTAGGAAGGGATAACATTAATGGTCAGGTTGTTCATGGTTTAGCACACTCTGGTGGTGAAATTCTTGGATATTCCACAATCTCCCTTTCCACTTTTGGAGTCATTGAGTTTTGTGGTTTTTTATTTATATGATCTTAATCTCCCCTTTCTTATTTTGGATTGAATCAACTTTTTTGAAAGACAGACTGACACTTGCAATTTTTCTGTCTTCTCACTGTATGAGGACAGTGGTGAACAGCAGCTGCACGCCCAGCCCAGCAATGGATTTGTGTCACATACAGTACAACAACTTGTACAATCATGTGTCACAGACTGCAGCAGTATTAACTGCATTTGAAATAACAGTATTGAAAAAGCAGGTTTTGTTGCTCTAACTGCAGGAATTTCAGGTACAATGCAGAAGGTTCTACAGATTGTCTCATTTTGAACAAGTTTAAGAATAAAGTTCACCTCTGTTTTTTCTTTATGTTCCAAGAAACGTCTCCCAGAAAATCTTTTGAGATTGTGTGGAGTCAGAGCTAGCTGTGTATATTGCAGACAGAGATACTTAAAAGTTCTGCAAAGATGCTCCATAGATTAGTTCTTTCAACAAGCTGTAGTCCTCCAGTCCAGCACAGGAATCACTGTACTTTATCAGAGTTTGGATCTCCAGAGTAATTCTCCAGAGGGGTAGAACTGAGCTACCAAGTGAAGATGGTTGCTTGTAAGTGAAAGACACAATTTTTAACTAACTTCAAGTCTTCAACATAAAAAAAACCCTAAAACCAAACATGTATGGTGGCTGATGCTTATTCTGATTCCATTGTAAAAACACTGCAATATCCAAGAGCTACATATCCAATATGAATGTAATTTGTTGTTCATGAATCCAGTGAGGATGAGAAAAGGCACAGACAGTAAGAATTGCATGGTATTTAAAATAAAAGTTATCCCTGTGAGTTAGGGGGGTGAATAAACATAAGAACTGAGAAATTGAAAGGCCCAAGATCTCAGCTGATGCAAGTTGGTGCTGATACCAGAAGAAACTGTGCCACTTGACACCATCTAGAGTCTAGTGTTACAGAAGAGTATGAAATAAAAGGCATAAGCAATTGCTTTTGAAAAGTAATTTGTAAGCTCAAATCATGGAGATAGGCATAGCAAAGCTATATGGTTTATAAAGGTGACATATATCTGGTAATGTTTCTTCTTTGTGGGGATTAACAGAGAGGATACAGAGAGAAACTAAACATAGCCCTCAAGAAAAAGAAAAAAGATGTAGAATTTAAACTGGTTACTCTGAACTCAGCTTCTGGGGATATTAAGAAAAGATTATGCAAGCCAATCAGTCTTTGCTAATTTTCTCTGACAGATCTAGTGGACTGTATTGGATGATAACTCAGAAAAGACAAAAGAATAAAAGTGAAAATCATGGTGATAGATAACAAATTTCCAGAAGTCTGGGCAGCCTATAATGGAGAGAAACCTCTGTTATAATGTTGATTCCAGCTAACAAACATTCTTCTCTATCACAACTACATCCTCCTTTTGTTGTTCTTTTCTTTGTTGCTTTTCTCTCTGTGCAGGAAATTGCTACCTCCCAAATCACAATGTTTTCATTTATTGATAGAATTTTCCTAAAATAATTTTTAAAATTTTCTTAAATAGGAGTGATACCATGACTAACAGGATCCATTTGTCTGATCTTTTTTTTCCATTCTTTCTTCTTGAAATGTTTTTTCATTGACTAATATTGAAAAGGAAAATCCTTTCTTTTCAAGAAGGTAATTTAATCTTAAAAATATATTTTTGCATCTTCAGATAAGCTACTAAGTGAACATGCATGTTGTCAGAAAAATTATTAATTTTTCATAGCAGTAAGAAGAAAAAAGGACATCCTTTTTTTACTGATTCATATATCATATTTGCTATCTATTTTATTGGGGTTAACAATGATATTGTTTTATTGCTTTTTTGAACAGTATAGGATTAAATTCACAGAAGGACAATGTGTAGATCTTTAAAGTTAAGGATATGATCTTAGGTAGTTAATAGAAAACTGACCCCAGCATTACATTAACTATGTATTCAGGAAAATTTGTTTTGCATGATGGTGTAGACAACTTTTCATTTTAGGATAGCTACTGCATACACAGAGCACTCGGCTGACCAACCAGGTCCATGTATTTCAGAAAACTCTTCTTGTGAGTCAAATAATTCTAGCATTTTTATCAGTGGAAGACAAGTTAGAACCGAATCTGATTTAAGATCCCCAAAACTGTTAAGCTGAGACAAAAGAGGGTAAATGGGGTACTGAATTTTTTCCTACCTTGAAATCAATGCACAAGATCAATTTAAAAGACTTGAATTAAGGAAAAAAAGAAGAAAAAGGCAAAAAAGAAAAAAACCCTGAAGGTATCTAAAATGAACATAACAAATTTGAAGATGTTTAGAAAGCATGTTTTAAAAAAATCTCTGTCTTTCTGTCTTCACACTAATTCCAACTATCTAGCATTCTCTCCTTCTACATTTGCTACTACTTTCCTTTTCCATCCATATTGGACACTGGTACTTCCTAGAACTTGAATCAGCATGGAGATAAGAAAGTAAAAAGGTGATAATCTAGAAAATCTTTATTTAGTAGTCAGTGGCAAGCAGTGCCACTTTTGGGATTCAACTGTAAACTGCAGTTCTGTTCCTGTCTTTTTGATCACTGACCTAGATGTACATCTCCTAGGCTTTCCAGGGGGCTGAAATCAGAACAGTGTAAAGGCACACTTTAGTGTGATGTGAAGTATTAAGGTAGTACTGCTTCCCATTTAAAATTCCAGGTGTTCCTGATGGCACTGCTTGTCTCAGCTCCAGGGAAGGAAAAGGAGGATGCTGGGTTTGGAAAAGATGAACTGCATAAAATACAATACAAGTCAGTGTGAGTCTGTGCTGTGCTGGGCATCAGTGTGATCTGCTGTTTAAAGCACTGCAGGTTCCTGCTCCCAGGCAGTGAATGCTGGTGTCAGTCACTGCAGGGCATTCTTCCTAAGGCCAAGTTTTCAAAATCAGGACAACTATTACCACTTTTCAGTAGATTATAATCTGCCCTGGTGTCTCTAGTGGCTTAAACTGTTTCTGTCATTTGCTAGTGATTAATCAGGAAGGCAGAATGATGTGAGTGCTAGTACCACTTGCTTTCTTCCTCAACCATACATAGTATAACTGTTTGATAAAACCTGCTCTTGGGACTGTCCAAGGTGCAGACTGGTGAAACAAATGTCACCTCCTCCCGTTGAGGAAATGGGGGCTGGTACCACTGAGGGCCATGAATAAGTAAACACTGCAAGGAAAGTTCTTACATAAATTTGTTGAGTGTCTCTGATGAACTCTAAGTACAAGTTAAGTATTTGACGGCTTCAGAGATTCTATTTTTATTTAAAGTTCCA
>VXBI01012577.1:0-27294 GCA_013397375.1 Toxostoma redivivum | reverse complement strand
GTCACAGACTGCAGCAGTATTAACTGCATTTGAAATAACAGTATTGAAAAAGCAGGTTTTGTTGCTCTAACTGCAGGAATTTCAGGTACAATGCAGAAGGTTCTACAGATTGTCTCATTTTGAACAAGTTTAAGAATAAAGTTCACCTCTGTTTTTTCTTTATGTTCCAAGAAACGTCTCCCAGAAAATCTTTTGAGATTGTGTGGAGTCAGAGCTAGCTGTGTATATTGCAGACAGAGATACTTAAAAGTTCTGCAAAGATGCTCCATAGATTAGTTCTTTCAACAAGCTGTAGTCCTCCAGTCCAGCACAGGAATCACTGTACTTTATCAGAGTTTGGATCTCCAGAGTAATTCTCCAGAGGGGTAGAACTGAGCTACCAAGTGAAGATGGTTGCTTGTAAGTGAAAGACACAATTTTTAACTAACTTCAAGTCTTCAACATAAAAAAAACCCTAAAACCAAACATGTATGGTGGCTGATGCTTATTCTGATTCCATTGTAAAAACACTGCAATATCCAAGAGCTACATATCCAATATGAATGTAATTTGTTGTTCATGAATCCAGTGAGGATGAGAAAAGGCACAGACAGTAAGAATTGCATGGTATTTAAAATAAAAGTTATCCCTGTGAGTTAGGGGGGTGAATAAACATAAGAACTGAGAAATTGAAAGGCCCAAGATCTCAGCTGATGCAAGTTGGTGCTGATACCAGAAGAAACTGTGCCACTTGACACCATCTAGAGTCTAGTGTTACAGAAGAGTATGAAATAAAAGGCATAAGCAATTGCTTTTGAAAAGTAATTTGTAAGCTCAAATCATGGAGATAGGCATAGCAAAGCTATATGGTTTATAAAGGTGACATATATCTGGTAATGTTTCTTCTTTGTGGGGATTAACAGAGAGGATACAGAGAGAAACTAAACATAGCCCTCAAGAAAAAGAAAAAAGATGTAGAATTTAAACTGGTTACTCTGAACTCAGCTTCTGGGGATATTAAGAAAAGATTATGCAAGCCAATCAGTCTTTGCTAATTTTCTCTGACAGATCTAGTGGACTGTATTGGATGATAACTCTGAAAAGACAAAAGAATAAAAGTGAAAATCATGGTGATAGATAACAAATTTCCAGAAGTCTGGGCAGCCTATAATGGAGAGAAACCTCTGTTATAATGTTGATTCCAGCTAACAAACATTCTTCTCTATCACAACTACATCCTCCTTTTGTTGTTCTTTTCTTTGTTGCTTTTCTCTCTGTGCAGGAAATTGCTACCTCCCAAATCACAATGTTTTCATTTATTGATAGAATTTTCCTAAAATAATTTTTAAAATTTTCTTAAATAGGAGTGATACCATGACTAACAGGATCCATTTGTCTGATCTTTTTTTTCCATTCTTTCTTCTTGAAATGTTTTTTCATTGACTAATATTGAAAAGGAAAATCCTTTCTTTTCAAGAAGGTAATTTAATCTTAAAAATATATTTTTGCATCTTCAGATAAGCTACTAAGTGAACATGCATGTTGTCAGAAAAATTATTAATTTTTCATAGCAGTAAGAAGAAAAAAGGACATCCTTTTTTTACTGATTCATATATCATATTTGCTATCTATTTTATTGGGGTTAACAATGATATTGTTTTATTGCTTTTTTGAACAGTATAGGATTAAATTCACAGAAGGACAATGTGTAGATCTTTAAAGTTAAGGATATGATCTTAGGTAGTTAATAGAAAACTGACCCCAGCATTACATTAACTATGTATTCAGGAAAATTTGTTTTGCATGATGGTGTAGACAACTTTTCATTTTAGGATAGCTACTGCATACACAGAGCACTCGGCTGACCAACCAGGTCCATGTATTTCAGAAAACTCTTCTTGTGAGTCAAATAATTCTAGCATTTTTATCAGTGGAAGACAAGTTAGAACCGAATCTGATTTAAGATCCCCAAAACTGTTAAGCTGAGACAAAAGAGGGTAAATGGGGTACTGAATTTTTTCCTACCTTGAAATCAATGCACAAGATCAATTTAAAAGACTTGAATTAAGGAAAAAAAGAAGAAAAAGGCAAAAAAGAAAAAAACCCTGAAGGTATCTAAAATGAACATAACAAATTTGAAGATGTTTAGAAAGCATGTTTTAAAAAAATCTCTGTCTTTCTGTCTTCACACTAATTCCAACTATCTAGCATTCTCTCCTTCTACATTTGCTACTACTTTCCTTTTCCATCCATATTGGACACTGGTACTTCCTAGAACTTGAATCAGCATGGAGATAAGAAAGTAAAAAGGTGATAATCTAGAAAATCTTTATTTAGTAGTCAGTGGCAAGCAGTGCCACTTTTGGGATTCAACTGTAAACTGCAGTTCTGTTCCTGTCTTTTTGATCACTGACCTAGATGTACATCTCCTAGGCTTTCCAGGGGGCTGAAATCAGAACAGTGTAAAGGCACACTTTAGTGTGATGTGAAGTATTAAGGTAGTACTGCTTCCCATTTAAAATTCCAGGTGTTCCTGATGGCACTGCTTGTCTCAGCTCCAGGGAAGGAAAAGGAGGATGCTGGGTTTGGAAAAGATGAACTGCATAAAATACAATACAAGTCAGTGTGAGTCTGTGCTGTGCTGGGCATCAGTGTGATCTGCTGTTTAAAGCACTGCAGGTTCCTGCTCCCAGGCAGTGAATGCTGGTGTCAGTCACTGCAGGGCATTCTTCCTAAGGCCAAGTTTTCAAAATCAGGACAACTATTACCACTTTTCAGTAGATTATAATCTGCCCTGGTGTCTCTAGTGGCTTAAACTGTTTCTGTCATTTGCTAGTGATTAATCAGGAAGGCAGAATGATGTGAGTGCTAGTACCACTTGCTTTCTTCCTCAACCATACATAGTATAACTGTTTGATAAAACCTGCTCTTGGGACTGTCCAAGGTGCAGACTGGTGAAACAAATGTCACCTCCTCCCGTTGAGGAAATGGGGGCTGGTACCACTGAGGGCCATGAATAAGTAAACACTGCAAGGAAAGTTCTTACATAAATTTGTTGAGTGTCTCTGATGAACTCTAAGTACAAGTTAAGTATTTGACGGCTTCAGAGATTCTATTTTTATTTAAAGTTCCACAGCTCAGCATGTGTTATTGATTTCATACTTTTCTGTACAGTTATAGTAATAACTTCTGACTCAACTATTAATAAAATGAAAAAATTGAAGTTGCAATGATTGATTTTGGATAATTAAGAGATCCTTGCGGAGCTGGTCCCATTGTTTGAAAAACTATTGCTCAGACCTGACACACACATACAGGGAGAGTTTGTCAGTATTTTGCAAAGCAAGTTCATCCCGGGATTTGGTCCTTGAGCCTTGAACTTGGTCATCTGCTCAGCTCACTGTGAAAAATTGTCTAAATTCCTTACACATTGTGGACTCACTCCTCAGAGTGTAAAACAAATGTGACTCCTCAGCACAGCAGGAGCATCAAAAAAATGGAGCACGTTACAAGGAGCAGGCCTCTGCCTCCCAGACACCCAGGTCCCTTACCTCTATCTCCACTAACTTGTTTACACAGGGGGTCCCTCTGCACCAGGACCATGTTCCCAGGCACTGGGATACCAGTGGGATCACATCAACTCTGCTGGAGAAACCATTTACCTTAACACACTTGTGTAGCTCTGTGTTTCCAGCTAATGGCTTGGAGTCAGAAAAATGCAGAACCAAAATAAAGCTTCAAATCCTGCCAGAGCCAGCCTACTTAGGTGTGTATCCTTGTAGGTGTCTGAGCATGCCAATCTCAAAAGAGACAACTGTCTAGGCAGCATGTGAGAGTTGTGTGGCCCCTGCACCTCTCTGGATGAGAGGGGTGATGGCAGTACTTTGCTGGTGTAGCAACTGACCTGAGAGGAGGATATGGAGGATGAATGTCTGAATTGGTTCATATGCACATGATTCTGGGTACGTGTGCAAAAAAAATCACCTGTCTCTTCCGCATTTGCAGCTTGGATGTTATAGTAGGAATTTTACTCAAACCCTTTTCTCTGAAATTTCTTTCATTCACATGATGAGAAATAACTAAAACTGTTGGATTTCTTTTAATGTTGCTAAGAGGAATTAGGGATTATGCTGATATTTGAATTTAATCTAAAATACATTTATAGCAAAGGACATGAAAGTGAGTATAGAGTATTTTATGGATATTACGTATGTGATAATATCTTTTAATATTTTCTGGTGAAGAAGGAAATAAAATTTCATAACTTAAGAGTCATGATTATGCTTAAGGTGGTTTTAAAGGCTGATTGGTAACTTTTGAATTAATGCTAACTTCTAAACTAATTTTTATTTAAATTAGCTGTCTTCTGCAGCTGTCTCTCCTGATAAAGTTTGGTACAGGAAGTATCTGTGATAAAAGCTTAATGTTCACAGTTGTAGGGAAAAAAATGGAATTTGTGTAGTTCAAATTCCAGAGTTTTCATTTAAAAAAAATTATATTACACTTGGACTCTTTATTTCTTTCTCAATTATACTGTAAGTGCTGAAACAATTTAAGACTGAGTAAACAAAGTCCTACAAGGATTGGAGGGCTTCCAGATTTCACTGAGGAGTTGTTATTTAGAAAGCAATAGCTGGAATATTAATAGAGCTGTTTGTGCTTCTCCTCTCTGTATCTATGAGGATACAAAACTTGGAAAAAAATTAAAATCACCATGACAAAATTCTTGTTGTTTAAATGCCACAGCAACACCAGTTTTCTGGAGGTCAGGTGATTTCAATTAGCTTTTCCAATTATGTATGTCAAGCTTGGTACAGAAAGAATAAAAGATGTTAAAGTTGTTAGACTTCCACCTGTAGAGTGCAACCTTGTATTTGTAGCTGGCAGCTCAGAAGTGTCCCAGAAATCTGTTTTGAAATGGATCCAGACACCTTCCATTAGACCTTGCAAAAACCCACATAGTCATAGGTTTTAGGAAATGTCTGTTTATTGACAACTTAGAAGCAAGTTGATAGAGATTCAGTATTTTTGTTTCACACCAAATTCAGGAAACAAAAAAGGACAAAACTGAGAATCTTCCCTCGAAGTGCCTTGTGTGTATGCCCCTGCTGAAGCCTGTAGGAAGCCCAGAGGTACCCAGCAGCCTTTGGCAGTGAGCACAGCTGGGTTTTGGTCAGGAAAAGGAGCACACAGTGCTGACAAGACTGTGTGTGCATTCCTCCAGTAAGTCTGCTTTGTCCTAAGGTTTCCTCTTCAGCTTCCCTTGAATGCTAGGGTGACATCAGTGTGTGAGCTTCCAAATTCCACTTCTCTATTTTCTGTCTGGAAGGATGGGTTTTGGTCTCTTCGTGCTGACATCTTGCATGATGTAAGAATGGTCAGCACAAGGCTGGTGTCAGTGTTTGCTGTGGCAGGACAGAGGAGAGCGTGGGTTTAAGGGAATTGGGGTGAGGCCACATGCCTGCCACTGGTGCCTTTTGACAAGGACTGGAGTGGACAGTCTTGCTGTAACTTTTCCTTACTTTAGTGAAGCATGTTGGCTGGCCAGACTATTTAGTTCTGTGCTTATTGAATGCAACATGCTCCATCTCCCTGAAACAGCAACTCAGTGACCATGACATCCATTCAATAACCAGGTCATACAAAGAGTGCACCACAGATGGGGAAAAAACTCCACTTATTGCTCCTTGTTTAACCTCAAGTGTAAATCACTGCACTGATTTGACTGGACTTCTTAATTCATATATTTTGAAGTATGTGAATAACTATTTGTGATTTTAGTGAATAAAGATGTTTCATTTCTCTAGCAAAAATTTTTTCTTGATGTGTGATGGCACCTTTTTGCTGACACTTCAAAGTGTAAGAGCTTTTTTGTTTGTTTTTGAAGCCTGATGAGGCTTCAGATGATTGCTCACTTTAGATAGATGTTAATCCTTTTCTACACATCAAGCTGGCACACCTTTTCCAAAATTATTAATTGTTGCAATATCTACCACTGTTGACAAACAGGGAAATGTGGCATTTATAAACATTTTCAGCAAGAAAGCTTTAATAAGCTTCTGTGCCTACAGTAATAATTAAGCAGGTAAAGTACTAACACTTTTAATGGATTTCCACAGCAATTGATCCAGAATTGTTAAGGAATGGAGAACTTCCAGTTCTTAAAAATATTTATTTGTGCTGTGGTTAACAAGCCTTTCTTTATGAAAATTGAAATTAAAAAACTCAAAAAACCAGTATCTTATTGGAATAAAAATTAATTTTCCAGTAGTTTTATGTTTTATGTCATACTAATGTACACACTAACTACATGAACTATTTAATGGTGAAAATGGCAGGAAAATTTTGCTTCTGATAGCCCATAGAATAGAAAAGTGGCTTATATATCTTTGAAAACCTGATGTTTTTGAAGTTTTCAGGCTTATGTATTTCCTTTACTTGATAATATGATTCCTGAGTGTTATTCTTTTGAGTATGGTTATGGATTTGCTGTGTTGTAACAGCATTGAAGGTTGTAATATTTAGTGCATTCCAAAATGTAAAGCCAAAGTTTAATTACATTTCAAATGAGAGCTGTTTGATGATGTGTTGGCAAATTCAGAAATTTTCTAAGGAAGTCTTGATTTTGAACCACTTTGAATTGAAATCAGATATCTAATTTTCTTCTATCATCTTTCATATCTTTATAACATTGTTATTTCAATCCTGTCTTTTATAAGGGAATATAATTGACATTTTTCAAGAAACATGGTATTATTATCATGAAACATTTCTATAAGCTCATCTCTATGTTTCCAATAAGATGTTTTTCAGAATTGCCTGTAGTAACATTAGGAATTTTGCCCCTTCCTACCAATTGTTTCCCAAAAAAGAGAAATTCCCTTAATCTTTACTTAATTTCAGTGCTGCAAAGGAAAATACCAGACAGATAAAAGTTTTTAAGGGGATGTAGTGGCTTTTTATGCCCAAGTTTGTTAGTGGGACTGTTACAGGAGTAGCTTCTGTAAGAAGTTGCCAAAAGCTTCCTCCATGTCCCACAGATCCAGTCTCAACCCATAAAAAATGGTGGTAACAGCTCTGTGAGAACAGATTTAAGAAGAAGAAAATTTATTGTGTGTGTATAATTGTGGCCAGAGAACAGTAGAGTGAAAATATGTGAGACACCAAGATCTGTGGAGAAGCAGGGGCAGGAGGGGCTCCAGATGCCAGCTGAGGCTCCCTTGTAGCCCCTGGTGCAGCCCATGGAGAGGCAGCTGTGCCCCTGCAGCCCATGGAGGGCCATGGGGATGCAGAGATCCACCTGCAGCCCCTGGAGGAGACCCAGGCCAGAGCAGGTGGATGCCTGAGAGGAGGCTGTGAACCCATGGAAGGATAATGCCACCCTGGAGCAGGCTGTGGCTGAAGGACTGCACTCCATGGAAGAGTGACCCACATTGAAGCAGCTCATGGAGAACTGTTGCTTGTGGGATGGACTCACACTGGAGAAGTTCTTAGAGAACTGTCTCCCATGAGGGACACCCCATGCTGGAGCAGGGGAAGCATTCCTCTCCCTGAGCAGCAGCAGGGACATGTGATGAAATGACCATAACCTCCCTTTTAACCTCCCATTCCCTGTCTCTTTCTGTGCTGCTGGGGAGAAAGCAGCAGAGCTGGGAAGGAGGGAGAGGTGGGAGGAAGGTGTTCTAAAGTCTCATTTTACTGTTCATTATCCTGCTCTGATTTCGTTAGCAATAAGTTAAATTAATATCTCTAATTTGAGTCTGTTTTGCTCCTGACAGTGTTTAGTGAGTGATCTCTCCTGGTCTTATCTCAACACATGAACCCTTTGTTATATTCTCTTTTCCTGTCTATTTGTGGAGGAGAGTGATAGAGAGGCTTTGGTGAGTGTCTGGCACCCAGCCAGGGTCAACCCACTACAGGGAAAGAAGCACAATGAGAGTTTATGGAGGAAATCCACTGATGATCTAAATTTGCCTTAGATCCCAAAGGCATGAAGGCGACCTCCTGAGATTGCAGGAACCAATATCTTTCCTTTCCTGTTTTTCCATGTTTCTGATAGCCTTTAATCAATTATGTTCACAGCTGTAATGTAGAGTACTTTTTGGTCTCCTAAACTGGGGGTTCAGTCTTCTATAGTTCATACACTTCAGTATGTTTACAGCTAGTTCTGTCCATAAATTTATGCATGTATTCAAAAACATAGAAGAAAAGATAAATATTTTTTACCTTTTAATTATCTAGTAGAAAATGATGGAAAGAATTTTGCATTGAAAACACTAATGAAACTTGAAAAAGCCCCATTTTGTCTCTACTGCTGAATCTTTAAGTACATAAATTGAAGTATACAATGTGTATTGAGTGAATTCACCAGTGTGAATGCTTATTATTTTTAAAAGCGTAATAATACATATTAAGCCTTGAGAAATGTGGTGTGGAGTGGAAGAGCAGTAGCCATCTGCCAGAAAGTCTGTCTGATGTCAGAGGAATTTGCCAGCTGAGAGCCTTGCAGGCTTTTTGACAGGGTTTACATGGCTGGGTATTCAGTTGTGAAGCAGTCCTCTCTTAGAGCATGCACAACTCCATAGTGAAATGGGGAGCCTGTGGAATTTGAACTAGATTGATCAGCTGTCATGAATATTGTGGAATATTCTTTTATATACATAATATTGGAGGTCTTTTCAAGAAGCTTAGGATAGTATCTGCCAGAAATTAGCTAAGTGACTTCTTGATGATCCTTTAGCTCTTTACCTATAGTTAGCCAGTCAGATACAGTTACTATATCAAATTAATTTTTACTACCAACTGCATGGAAATAGCAATGTCCTGCTTTCTTGCAGTGGCAGGGCAGGAAACTAACAATAGTTTTAATAATGAGTTATCCTTAGCTGGGTTTGTAAACATGGGCTCAAATGCCTAAATTTAGATATTTGTAAATAGTTGTAGTTTTAAGCCCTTCTTCATTTTATTGACTTGAAATTTCCTGTTGACCCTGACAGCAGGGCTGTAGCTATAAGAGCATTCTGTATACAGAGATGTGGCTTAAGTATATTCCAAGAAGTGTTTTCCAAAGGATTCACATAGCAATTTCTTACTTTTTATAGAGCAAATTAATGTATTTATTTCTCCATTCATAACTTTCCCATGTTTTTATAGCACCAGTTTTGCACCGTTCTGTTTTTCTTACATGAGCTAAGAGTACTAATCAAAATAAAAGTATTTACCTGATCTGTCTGAACACAAGACTAAGTTTGCTAAGGCCAGCACAAGGGAGGCAGGGAATGTGCAAAGTGGTGCAAGTCTCCCCTTTTTGTCTTGTCTTGGTTATCATCTTCTTGCTTGGTGCTGCAAAATGAACTTGCTGCATCCTACCATCACTCCCTTGCAGGATGCTCTGTGCAGTGGTGCCCAGGTGAGGGGCAGGACAGGTGTGCAGTACTGCCAGTGCCTTCAGGTGCAGAGGATGCCCCCTCTGCTGGGGCCATGCTCATAGCTCTCACCACAAAAAGTGTTTCACAGCTTCTTAGTGAAGTTTAACGTGTTAAAACCTCAATTTTGAAAATACACAAGTCACACAATTCAGATTTGATCTTTCAGTGACCAAAGCTGTTGCATCTGATTTGATGCTTATGGCAAATTTGAAACCTGTTGAAAAAAACAATCACTTGTGGGCCCATAGTTGGTGAGTGGAAGGAGAGATGGACTATCAGCTAAGGTTGTTCCAAGGGATTCCCATCCCAAGCTTTGGGGCTAAGTTTACGGCAATATGCTGCTGATAAGTGATATGCAGTGCTTCAAGAAGAAAAATGAAAGGCTGCCAGATGTCAGTAAAGCAAGCTTTCAGATTGCTTCAGGTAGGTTGCATCTGAAGTACAAAGGCAAATTTGTGACAAGTAGTTCCGATGCATGCTTTTTGGCTTTTAACCAGATCATTGACTAGACTAAAAGAAAGTAGATTTCCAGTCTTATATAATATGTAATGAGAGCACTGAAACTTCTTCAGTTGTTTTTTGCAGGGTATATGCAAATTAGTCTGAGCAAAATACTTGGGTTTCTCTTATTTCAATGCTGAATTGTTTTTGTAAAAGATAAGGCTTCACCAGCATTGCTGACTTCAAACCATGGCCTACAGATGGTTGCAGAAAGGAAAGATACAGTAAAACTAATTTTCTGGTTTAGAATTATGTTTCCTCTGAAATATAGTAGAACCAGAGAAGGCTGTACACTTACTCACTAGGTGGGAAATGACCACCTTATTTTTCACAATCACTTCAATATTCAATGGCAATTTGACAGTTTGTTTACAACATTTGATAGTGCCTAAAGGGAACATGTTTTTTGACATATTCTACATAAAAGATTTCATAACACTCTCATTAGTGAAAAATGGGACACACACTGATTTTTCTGTCCCAGTCATAGCACAGAGTTTTTGCAATAGAGAGAGGGAGAAAGGGCACACACAGCACACAGGACGACTGGATTAAAACATCCTTGCCTTGATCTCATCAAGTTCAGTCAAATTTCACTAGAGATTAATAGGAAAAATTGCACAAAAAAATCTCTGCACAGATGATATTTTAAAAAATAGTCTCAAATTATCCCAGGATTTACACATGCATTCACTGGCTGCAGTCATTTCTGCACCATAGTCTGCCACTGATTTATTCAGTCATATATCAAGTCTAAATCATGTTAGTGCTTCAAAAGAATGCCAGAATGCCATTATGCAGACTACAAAAATATAGAATGTCTTCACTTAATTAAAATAAATAGATGTGAGTGTAGCTGTGCAAGATTCTCCAGGAGGCTGTCCTGGCCCTTTTCCACTTGCCAGGATCCCTCAGGACTACTGCCTGTGAATGCTCAAGCATGCAGATTTCTCCAGCTGTTTTAAGCACTTTAACTTCAGTACTCACTTTAGTCCCACTGACTATAGTCCTGAGTTGGCACAATTTCCAGGACAGATGGAGGCAGCTGAAGGACAAGAAAGGAATATGACTCTTTCTGTACAGTAAAGCACAGAGATATTGTCCAATAAAAAATTAATATGCACTAAACAGTCTTGGTAAGTTTCCAGAGCAGAAAAGGCTGTCTCCCTATGAGGGAATGTAGCCAAGCAGATGACTGGCATCTGTGTCTTCCTCAGCTTCAGGCACTGTGTATGCTAGCAGTACAAATTTATCTCCCTGAAGACTTAAGTGAAGAAGACATACTGTCTATCAGAGTTGCTGAATATAACTGTAGGCCCTCATGAAAAAAAAAAAAAAAAGCATGATGGAAAACAGGGAATGGCATCAGGAAGGAGGGCTACACTCCCATGATCATGCAGGTGCGTCTATGGTAGGACTTGGTTTAGCTTTGGCCTCTCCATTAAAAAAACTCAACAAAATCTGCGCCTTTAGCATGAGGGAAAGTATGAAGAAATTAATAAATTTCAGAGAAGCAATAGGAAAGACCCATCAGTGATGTCAGTGCAGATCTGCTGAACTGAACATAAATAATTAAAAGTGCTGGAAGAGTCTGATGATCAATAGTTGTATTTTGCAAACTGCTGCCTTGGGAAAGTGAGAGCCAGTCCATATAAATCCAGAACAGGACCAAGAATTCAACATAGTTTCTTTGCCTTTTAAAAATTTGTGTGAGTTTGTGTTACCAATAGGTAAGGCTTTGTAAAGGGAAGATCTTGTGATTGCTCTGGCCTGCTACTTAAGCTAAGTAGAAGGGAGCTATGGGAGAGTGGCTCAGCTGGAATAGAGATGTGAGAGACGTGCTGTGTGACCGCTGATGTCCACATCATGGTGTGTAGTGGTTGATTGACTTGGGCTAGTTGTGTCTTAAAATGATGTAAACTGATACCTGGCTAACTGCTTAAAAAGACCTGGTTTTGCAATAAGAACACTCCTTTGCACCTAACTTTTTGCTCATTACCACAATATATTTGATTCCTAGGAGAACAGAAACAGACTGTCAGGCAAATTTTCTGCTCTTTACTTCATGATATAGAGATGGAGATGAACTCAATACTGTCAACCTGACCAAAGCCAGATTGCACCATGAACAATGGTGGGCCTGGAGCTAAAGCAAAACACAGCTCTTTTCTCCAACCTTAATGGTACTCATCCAGATGCCAGTGTCAATGACATAGTTTATGCCCATTTAGACACAAAGGTGAACTTTTAAAGAATTTCAGTATAGAGCTGTAAAAATTAATAGAATGCATCCTGGATTTTCTGCAGTTGAAGACTCATGCTGGTTTTGATAGATCTTGATTTAAACTTCAAAAGCACAATGAAAAAATCATTTGGAGGGAAGCTAACCTGAAATATGAAGATAACCAAAATTATGTCTATTTCAGAAAGAAAGGAAAGAACCACTTTGTAAAACAGATTTTTCATGAGACCACATGTTATGGCAGTGAAACTTTCTCTCTACTTCCATGTATCAGCTGAAGAGTTACCTTTAAAGTTTTAAAGTGCATTTGTGCCTCTATCTCTTGCTCATACAACTTACATGTTAATTTCTATGTGGGAGAGTCTAAAGATGTCTTCCTTGTCTCACCATGGTCTACTACCTGTGGTGTGTAAAGATCTTTTCCAAGTGTCTGTTCTACTGAAACACTAATCTTAAAAATTAGGATTTTAGTTAAAAGTTAGCTATTTACTAGAATTAATTAAGAAGCAAATGGGTAGATAGGCCTTGCTGAAAACAGTTAAAAGTTAGAAGGAAATTGGGCTTGAGATAGTTATCTGAAATTTAAATAATTGATTGTCTGTCATCTTATGTTTGCTCTGCTGTGCTTATAATGAGAAAAGACGAAACTAGTAAGCGGACTCAAAGTAACATAGACAATGCAACCAGAAACCCATTCTTTGAAGAACCTGGACTATACCCAGAAATCATTTGTATTGTCATTGATAGAAAAGGTCGAAAGTTTAGGGCGAGGAAGACTCACCTTACTTCCTCCTTTTAAGACCCCTCCCCACAAAAACGACCCCAGACTTAATTTAAGGAGCCAATCATGCATGCTTAATAGCTATTCAAGCTAATTACCATAGGAAGCGGGGAATGGGAGGGGCTGTGATTATGAATATGGATCTGTTTGAAGCTTTTGTCAATAAATAGACTCTGTGATCACCTGTGATTTTGCAGTGTGTATTAGAGGATGACCTCATGCTGCTGCCCAGCGCTGAATAAACATACACTTTCTAACTTTAAATTGTTAGAGAGTCTTTTGTCTGTCACAGTTGAGTATTGGTATTAGAGCAATACTCATATTTTGGTAAATCACCACCTAAATTGGCATGTGCATTTAAATCTCACTTTTTTACCTTCCAGCTTTACAGCAGATGGCTACAATGACTGTAAGAGATGCTGATCGAAGCAAACAGGCAGTGTTATGGACCAGAGTAGAATCAAAGGGACATATGTGTTTTTAAGACACCATATCCTTCAAACGTATTGCTGTCACAGAAAGGTTGCATTCTAACACATGCTCAGATTTGAAGGACCACTACTTAGAACTACCATTGTGTTAGAGCTGACCTGGTATACTACTTCATATCTCACAATTATTATTATTATTTTCAATTAAATGTAATACTTGGATCAATTTTACATCAACAGTAAAGAAACTGAACATTTTCACTTATGCTATAGGTTCTGGCAACTTTCTGTCATCTTTCTTTTCCATATTTGATGACTTTATATTAATAAAATGGCTAACTTTCCTTGGATCATTTTCATTTTCAGTAATGCCACTTTGAAGAAGATGGCAACAATTCTGTCTTTTTGTCTCCTTCAACCTTAGCCTGGACAATAATTTCTAGCTTTGCTAATGTGAGATCTCATTGAATATCCTGTTGGAGCTCTCAGTGTCTTCATTGACTTGAGGACAGTACTCTAACAATTCTTTGTGAATCATATTTCTTCCTCTTACAGACTTTCAGGTTTTAAGATTAATTACATCTGCAGTGCATGTTTTCTTTCTCTGCTGAAAATGGTAGGAAGGAATATAATTACAACAGGAAAAGGACTTGCAAGGTAAATGTTGTTTATACATTTACTGAAGTCATTATCAAGGTAACAGCATAACAGTGGTCAAATGGAGCACAGTAAAACATCCTTGCCTATTCCTTTTAGGCTTTTCTGTGCTCATTATTGGAGAGGACATGCCTCTAGTAGCAGTGAATTGGTCTCTCCTATGATTTGAGACTACCATAAGCTTCTGTGGAAATGTTCATTTAAACACCCTCGTTCTGATCTCTGGTGTGGGCTTGAAGGCTGCTCTTTTGTTTTGTTGTGAAACCTTAATACATGCCCCAAGTGAGCTCTTTAACTTATGTATGACTGTACAGAAAGGAAAAGGGTTTTTATGTAAACCCTTCTGTCAGGTACCCAGGCTGGAGTGCTCCACTCATCCCACCAGAAGCCAGGCACTTGGTGGCTTGTACCAACATATCAGGCCCAGGATCTTCAGAGGACAGGGAATGAAACACACCAGTTCACCAGGTTTTCTCATGTCTCTGGCATTATTCTTAGGTTGAGGGCCATGTGCAGACTTTGGATTGCATTTTTGCACTGTGTTGGTGCTACAGTGATATTTGCACTTATTTCTAGTACATACTTCTGAGATGCAACAGAATATATCTTGATATGCAAGCAAATACATCCTGAGATACAGCTAAACTGCTGGTAAACCATCTGACCATTTTGCAGAGCCTGATACTTATGGTTCTGGTACAGTATTATTTTTTACCAACACGAAGATGTAACCTGCTGTTCTGAAGAGATGGCCCTGCTGTTTAGTCTGTGCTGGCAGATAAAATATTAACAAAACCATTTAGGTTGGAAAAGACCTCAAATGTCATTGAGTCCATTGCATTGACCTATCCCCACCTTGTCAACTAGACCATAGGGCTAAGTGCCATGGCCTGCTTTTCCTTACATACCAGCAGGGGTTAATGAATTCATCGCCTGCCTGAGGAGTCCAGGTCTTGACAAACCTTTCTATGAAGAAATTTCTTCTCTTATCCTGAGAACATCACCAGGCACAACTTGAGGCCATTTCCTCTTGTCCTGTTGCTGGCTTCCTGGGAGAAGAGGCCAACACACACACCTGGTTACACCCTCCTTCCAGGCAGGTGTAGGGAGTGATAGTGTCACCCTGAGGCTCCTTTTCTCCAGGATAAACACCCCCAGCTCCCTCAGCTGCTCCTCACAGCACTGGTGCTCCAGACCCTGCCCCAGCTCCCTTGCCTTCTCTGGACTCACTCCAGCCCCTCAGTGTCTTTCTTGCAGGGAGGGCCCAGAACTGGACACAGCACTCGAGCTGTGGCCTCAGCAGTGCCCAGGACAGGGGGACAATCCCTGCCCTGCTCCTGCTGGCCACACCATTGCTGATCCAGGCCAGGATGCCATTGGCCTTCTTGGCCACCTGGGCACAGCCTGGCTCATGTTCAGCTGCTGTCACCAGCACCCCCAGGTCCTTCCCAGCCACTCTGTCCCAGCCTGTGGCACTGCCTGGGCTTGTTGTGACCCCAGGGCAGGACCCAGCACTGGGCCTTGTTGAACCTCACACCATTGTTGAACCTCAGCCATCATCCAGCATGCCCAGATCCCTCTGCAGAGCCTTCCTGTCCTAAATCCTACCTCTGGATACTAGATGACAAGTGAGGCCAGACCTCACACATTTCAAGAAATAAAAGCATCAGTCTTCAAGATTGAGGACAAACAGCTCACTCCCAGCGTGGCACAAGAAGTGTGCTGTCATGACGCACTTCAGCACCTCCTCTTTGCTTCAGTTTCTGCCTTCAGAATACTCAGATTGATTTCTTTGTACTAGGGCCCACATTACATTAGATTTTAATTTATAATATTATAAATTATAAAGAGCAATACATTATTTATGAATAATATATAAAGTCAGATTAAATGCAGGCTACTTTATACCAAAATTCAAGTTACCTATGAAACTGAGATCAATAAGTGACATATTTTTGCAAATAAATAGAACAAAAATTGCTAACTGACCCTAACCTGAAATAACTGGAGTTGTCTTACCCCATACAATATGCAACATCTTTAACAACATGCTGAATTGGATCTAAGAAGTGATTGAGACTGTTTACATGTCATCAAAACAGCTTCTGCTATTTCATGACTTCCTGGTCATGCTAACTGTTGTGATATTCTATGAAACGCAAGCTGGCCTTTCTGCAGTGTTTGTGCCCAAAAAACTTGTTTAGCAGTATCCTGCCTGAGGTACAAAACCCATGTGTTTTCAGACTGAAAGTTAACTATCAGGTAGCCCTACTTTTCTGACATTCCACTTCCTTTTCATGCATTTGAAAAATATTTACACCCATATTTAATTAGGATATGAAGTTTCTAATGCAGTGAGTGTGGGTGTGAGCTTCTGGGACTGAAGGGCTGTAGCGCCTCCACAAACAAGAGTTAGTGCAAGTACAGGGTATCACATCATGTGCTGCTGCCCTGACAGTCTAACTGCATACGTCTTTTTCGGAAGACCTGAATTTACTTTGATAGTATAAATAAAGAGATAACTGTAAAGAAATACACAACTGTAGCACTCTTTTAAGTTCCAAGCCAAATATCAGCAACCTCTTCTATTCAACTGTCTCATCCCTATGATACAAAACTTTCCCTAAAGACTGGAATATTGCTTTGACTGGCCATGGCTTTTCTTAATGGCTGATGGCTGCTGACAACACCATATGAAGCATAGTTGTTAAGATTTTAGAGGTCTAAAGTATTTTTATTATTTCTTTGGGATAAATAAAAGAAGAATTTTCCCCAAAGGAGCCTGTTAAGTTTTACAAACTCACTTGTGTTTGAAAATATATTAGCAAGAGTGATATGTTTCAGTGATCAGAAAATCACTAAAATGTATGAAGAAAAGTTAACACAGAGAGAGAGACAAAAAATGTTTTCTTAAATAATACATCACAATTTTTGGTCCATTGGTGAATAATGAGTTCTTCAGGGTATTCTCTTTTAAGGCAGACAAAGTGAACAATGTATATAAAAACACCATAGTTATAAGAGAAAGTCTAAAAAATACCAAAGGAAAAAGTATGCTCCTTATTCTTTTCAGTATTTTATTGATGTGCTAGGGATGCATATGTAAAAGTAACATATTGTATTTTTTTCCTAGATAGTAGTTCTTACTGTATTTTAATCATTCTTCAATGTTTCTGTCAACAAGCTGAAATTGTTGGGGCTATGGTGCTTCATCCTTCTGGCTGCTTTCCCTATTACTAAACTCTCTAAATAAAAAAAGCTTTGGCTGCACTTGGCGTTTTTATTATCTCTAGACTTTCTTGTCATCAAAACAAAAATAAAACCAAATAATTGTCTAAATTCCTTAAGCAAGATATGATCACCAGTAAAAGTTTGCATCAAATTATTTTCTTTTATATTCCACCACAGGCTGAGCCAATGAGAATCTCTTGGATCCACTTCTGTAAACTTGTGGGTTTAACTTCACTTAAAACATTTGGCTGTTTTGACAATATAACAGTGACAAACAAACAGAAGAATAGAAGAACAAAGGAGGCCCAAGAAAGTCCTCTGTGAAATTTGTATATTGCAAGTCCATGTAAATAGACTATATAAACATAATTCCAGGGCTGATCTTACCAAGTTTAATTTATTACAAAGTCCTTTGATACTTTAATTGATAGGCTGTCTGCTTGTCTAAGCTTTAGGGTTTTTTTTTTCATTTTAAAGAATAATTCTATGAAATTTGAAACAATGTTAATTAGATTATACTGATAGGATGTCAAAACATGTAGAATACACAAACATAATTATAGATGAGTTCCTTTGAGTGTGAAGGCAGATCATATTGGAAGGATTTATTCCTAATTTCAAGTCTTCTTTTGCTTGTATATTACAGACTTAGTATTACAGACTAACTGCTATATTGTTTAGAGCAGTTTGGTTCTAACAAGTCAGGCCAAGGACCATTCACAATCAACTAATATAATTTTAAGTTTCATCACAGAGCAAGATCCAAGACATGGATCTCCAGTGCCTGCAGGAAAAATCTTTTCTGACTCACTTGCACATCTTTGAGACAGAGTTTGGGGTTTTTTCCCCTACTGTTTTTCTTCTTTGGATTTTATTTACAGAACAATGTTAAAAATTTTGACGAGTACTTGAATACTTAAGAAAAGTCAGAGCCCTATTTTTTATTAATTAACAAACTATGGGCTAACTAGTTGTTTATTAAGTCTAACACTGCTTAAAAGGATATTTTGATCTCTTTGCTGCATTCATGTATTAATACTTTAGCCAGCACAGTGATGTAATTCTTGACAGAACCCCTTATAAGCAAGTGCTATTGTTAATATCATGCACAGAGTCAGTCTGTGTAACTCTTTGGGTCTTTACAGGTGTTGTTTTTTTTTTTTTTCCATTCCTGATCACAGAGGAGGCCTAATTTCCTAAGTGAGTAATAAGAAGGATGTTTTTATCTCTCAGCTTTTTATGTACAAACAGAATCCCCTTTATTTCAGTCATACATAAGATGTAGCCATGTATGTTTGTACTCCAAAGTGTACTTACAAGACGGAGATAAACAGAGACCTTAAAATAATGACACCAGAAATTAGTCACATTTCCAGTGGACTCAATACATCTAACCTGACATATACCAGAGGACAGTCTGAGCACTGCTTTTATCAGAAACTCTTCTGAGATAATGAGGGTTGTCCCAGATAGCAAATAATATTTCATCTTGATATTATTCATCTTGTTCTAGGTAAGAAAGAATCATCTTTTCTTTCCTGGGTCTTTTTATCTTTTGGTGACATGGTTACCTTAAAGTGAACATATTGGTCTTTGGTTGTGGTGTACTGAACTAGTTCACAGTGTTCAATAGATTCAGTATTCATAAATTCTGTTATAAACATGATAGATATTACAGAGATTAATTTTGTTGACTTTTTTTCATATAGCCCAATCAGGATTGTCTTTTAGCAAAACACATTTGAAGGAATCTTCACTAATACTTACATTTTTCCATTCTACATTTTTTTTGTGATACAGAGAAAGACATAGTGTGGTACAGAGTCACTTCCATTGCCCTGGAATGAATACAAATAATTAATTTCCTTCAGCTGTAACAATTAGAAAAATTATCTTATTTCTTCATTATTATTTCCTCTCAGCACTTATCAGTAATCCTTGCTATTATTGAGAAAAGCAGAGGATGCAACACTGGCCTTATTGATAACACCACTTTAGAAGAGAAGGCAACAATTTTAGATGTTAGAATTGAGGTTCACAGAAGAGTAATTGCATATAAATAAATTTAAAATGGTAAGACTGCTTTCAGCTTGTCAGATAAAAATAGGAAAGAGATTACCCATACTGCTATGTTTACTTAAAAAACATGGCTCATTAAAAAAGTTAAATTAGTTCTCTTCTGCACTTTGCCATTCTTAGGAAGAAGACTGGGAACATTGCAAAGATGACTTAAGTCAACTCATACCATTGTTCAATTGTATAATGGCTGCCCTCTTACATTTCTCTCCTCCTAACATACAGTGCTGTCTCCAGTTCTCTCCTTCCCACACTCCCTTCACTCCAGCCCTGGCCACGCAATCTACCCATTCAGGCAAATGTAAAATTCCTTCATAAGTCAGGTCAACTCAGCAAAACCTCAGAAAACTAACCAAATTTCCTGTTGGCTTACTCAGTATTTCAGGGTTGCACAGCTGCCAGAGCTGGCACAAGATCCATGACAAGAGTCTATAGCCACAGCAAAGAGATGGTCTTTCCTTACTTTGGCAACTCTGAAGAATTAATTTACATTATTGCATGTCCCCAAACCAAACCTTCAGTGAATTTCTAGATTTTCTGGGAAATGGTGTGAGGGGAAAACAGAACTGGCAGTTCCTCCAGTGAACTGAAAGGAGTCATGCATGCTGACTTCTCAGCTGAAGTGGGGGAAAATGGGTTGACATGGTTAAATCCTGCACCCTTCATTGACCTCAAACCCAAGGGAATTCTACAACAAGAAGTAATGCAGATTTCTGGATATTTAAAAAATATAAAGATGAAACTGTATAAGCAAAATCAGAAAGACTATGAAGAATAAGATAAAACTTGCAAGGAATGTCATGTGTAGGAAAAAGCATCTCTAAGGGATGCTGCCAATAAAAGGCAGAGCAAGCAAAGAATTATTCTGCTGTTCATCAGATTCAGTGGTTTATGACAGAAAACACAGAGGAGGGTAAAATGTTCAACAACGTCTTGCATCTGACCTCTGTTAAAAGGTTGGCTGCAGCACAGCAGACACTGATAACCAGCGAAAGAGGTAAAAGCTCCCCCTCTGGTAATGAATCACTCACTCATTGGCTGAGCTTGATGAAATACTGAGATGCTTAAAGAACTAATCAGTGTAGCCTCAGCCTTTTTGTGCTTATCTTTGAGAACTTACAGAGTACAGAGAACACACTGCATCACTAGAAAGACAATAGCAGTCCTTCCTTTGGAAGGAAAACAGCAGGACCTGAGTTATTGAATGGTAGGCTTAGCTTCAGCTCCTGAAAAAGTACTGAAGCAAACATGCTGTTTATTTGCACGTAGCTAAAATTTATTAGGAAAATGTACAACAAACATCTTCTATGAGGTGACTTTTTCTAGAACAAACTGTATCAAACCAATCTAATTTCTTACTTTGACAAAGTATAAACCCTTGATGTCAGATAAGAAATAACAAATGTTAGTTATTTTAATTTTAACATCTTTAGTGCTTCTCTTATTCTCATAGTGAACTCCCTTTTTGTAGGTGTTTAAAAAAGTATTGAACAGTTCTCTGTCAGAGATGTTTAAAGTACAGCTGATCCTGTCCTCAGGCCAGAGGTTAGTGGAAAGGAGCTGGTGAAATCCAGTCCAGCTTGTCTGAATCTCTGATAAGTTAAAAGAGAGATTCAACTACACTTTTGCTATTCAAAACAATATAGGAAATAGTATCAACAATTAGGCCTTAAATAAAATCAACTTCCATACATTTGAAGCGATTGCAAGGTACATGTGCTATTCAAATACACATCACTGTAAGCAGTATTTCCTATCAATATAAGTGTAGGAAGTTAGTGTTAATTAGGGCCATACTATAAAGGAGCTATTAATTATCATGGGATTTGTCTCGATTTATTGCACAAGTCTAAAAGCTTCAGCTCTGGCAGCTTCAGCCCACACAACAGTAACCAGATGAGTTGCAAAAGCTTTTCCCCTTTCTTCAAGTAAACATAAGAAATATAAATGCAAGAAATCCTTTCCTATATGCATGTGATAGCAGCTCTCCTCAATGCTTAAGAAAGGTAAAATTATATAGATAAAACAAGTTCCTCATAGACAGGACATATCATCTTGTAACCTGACTCTTTTGATGGGGCTGCTTTGTCAAGACAGGGAAGAGGACAAATAAATAGCATGAAGATGGTCATTGTGCTAGTAGTGATGGCAAATTGCTGACCAAGAGCAGCCTGGAGCCTGGAAGTAGCCATTGCTAAGTTAGAGGTGCAGAGGTAAACCACTTTATCTAGACCTCTCTCACATTAAATTTATTTTCTGCATGCTGTAAGTTCTGGAAAAAACAAACAGAACTCTCTGTTTTAATTTAATTACAATCCATTTTTTAATCATTTCTCTGTACTCTCCATAGGCTGCTCAGGAAACAGTTTACAGACATCAAAGAGCAAAAGTTGGAAATTACAGGGAAAGTAATTTTCCATCTCCTCATGAGTAATGATTGTTATCAAGAGACATATTTTCTCTAAGAAAAATATTTTTTCTAAGAAACGAAGACTTGTCTGCATTGTGGGAGGGTAACACTCAAACTAAATGTTCACTATGAGAATACATGCCCCAAAGTGGACTCTGCACACCTACCCTCCTGTTCAGGGCACACAGCTCTGTTCATGAGCACAGATCTTGTCTGGAAGAAAAACCTAGATGAACAGGGGATTGAAGTGCTGCCATGTCTCATTCTGGAATGGACTACAGGAATCAGGAATACTGGAGTCGCTTCCTGCCCCAACAGACCAGAGAAACCCTGAAGGTGCAGTTTAGCAAAGCTATGTAATGGCCATCCAGAGTGTCTCTGCAGTTCCTGAGAGTTCTCTGTCTTATCTACAGCTCTGAAGTGCTGAAGTTATAATGAAGCATTTCACGTGTCTCACTGCCTGTCTATCAGACTGAACTAGTATTGCTTGAAGTAGTCTTTTTGCCTTTTGTTTTTCCCCTTTTAGGACACTAGGGCTTTTCATCTTAGTTGTTTCCAAAATTTATAGTGAATAAAGATTTTGATGACTAAAACTCTTCTAAAACTTATCTGAGCCTCCAGCCCTCCAATGAATGCTTTGTCTCCCAAGAGTCACTATAATGTAGCCAGTGGCCTGGCCCACTTCTCTCTGATGAAATTAGTACCTTTATGTAAAATAACTAAATCTCACTATGACGAGAGCAAGAATGATAAGGCTTCTAGAGCTCTATAAGAGCATTGCTTAGTATGATATTGATTGACACATAATTCCTGAAGAATCATGAAAGGCATTTAATAAAACTACTTAAGATGCCTGCAGGTTCTGAGGACTTTCTTCTTGCCACTAGTATAAGCAAATTAATGTAATGATGTGTCAATCACTCTTTTAATCTCCAGCATGCTTATAATTATGGGTCTTAGTTTATATAGTATGGATGAAAAATCAATCAGTACAAACTAAATGAGCAATATAAGAGCACCTCCAGACAAGACCTGATAAAAATCAACTACAGTGGCAAATATGAACAGTCCTTGCTGAGAAAAAATTACATCATCTGTTACTTACATTGAAGATTTCTTCTATGCATAAGGTATCCTTTCCATCCATAGGTTTGGTTTTACCCTTTCAAGATGCCTAAGATGTTTATAGCTGCAAACATGCATGACTTCTGAGACCAACCTTTACTTCCCAATGGTGCTCAGCATAAAAGTCTGATTTGGTAACAATGAATTATTTCCTTTGATAGGACTTAAAGGATGACTTACACTTAATTTAAAGGGAGGGAAACAGCTTGTCAGAAATGTGGAAATTTCAGGAAGGACTACAGAAAAAAAGAAATTTAATCAGGAGTCTTCTCACAGGAAGATTCTAAATTACATCAGAAGATTGGAATACAGGCACTTAGTAGAGTAGTACATGGCTTGGATGTCCAGAGCACTGTGAAGTTGACCTTCATCTCCCAAGCAATGAGATCAGAGACAGTGTCAATGCACACCCTGGCACTGTGCTTTGCTGTTGGAAGATGTGCACAATATTTTGCTATTCCTTTTTATGAAAAAATATTTTTATAAAGACTTTTGAGATTTATAAACCCATCTTCTAAAGCTGAATATTAATGATGAAAATATTAGGAAATAGAAGTATGAAAAATTTTGTTTTGGCAAAAGGAAAAGTGAAGCACACACAGCCAGAAGAAGTGCTTCATTTGCTGAATACCAGGCATAAAGGTCCAAAAAGAGAAAGCACTGTGTATCAATCTAACATGCTGACTTCAAAAATTTCCAATTACTCACAAAACTGTGTCTCTGTATTACTTACGGGGGGTAAGTATTACATATACGCTTGTTTTGGCACTTAGAGCCAAAAGAAACACAGAAATACTTGTATCTGATTTTGCCATGGATATTTACTATGCCGTGGAATAATTAATCCCACAGATACTGGGCTAAAGACAGTACAAAACACACAGTGTAGAATTGTCTAAATGTATTTATTCTGTGTTTTTTTTTCCTATCTTTTCTGGTTGCCTGAGCTTTCTGAATAATTTTTCATCCTCTGAGATTTTACTAGACTTTGAAGATGTGGATTGTGATACAGTGACAGTCTGTACTTTCCTTAGTAAGCAAAAAGCAAAACTAAAATTTCAGTGTATGAAAGAACTTGCAAATGAAAGCTGACTTGCCTTTGTGCTGCAAATAAATGTATTTCACCCTCTTACCATTTTTTTCCTTCATTTATTCAATGAATAGGACAGGAACAAGAGCAGTGGCTTTTTTCACTGCTTTAAATTTGTCCAACCTGCAGTGCCCCCAAAATATAGAAACAGTAACTCATTTGTTGTTTCAGCTTGCTGTCAACAGAGCTCAGCTGGGCCTCCACCTTCCCAGGAGAATTTTCTTGGCCCTTGGTACCTCAGAAACATTGATTAAGTGAAGTTTGATTTCCCCACATGGAGAGATGCCGTAGGAAAAGTTAACATGGTCTAAGGCACATCAGAATTTCAGCATATGTTCTGGTAGCCAGGCTCCCTCTGGGCTGACATAACAGTACATGGTTGTTTAACAGCTCTTTAATTGAGCAGAAAATAGCACAGTCGTATCTATTAGCTGGAGGCTGAAGGCAAAGAAATTCACCCTGGAAAAAAGCTATCTCTTCCTTTTTCAAGGAACAAATAGCTAAATATTGAAATGCTTCATTGATGGATATGATGAACTCAGTCTGCCAGCCCCTTTACATCAAGACCATGCCATTTTTCAGGCCACGTGATGCTGAGGTTCTGATGCAATGCTGATCATAATGTTCTACTTAAGGCTCTGTAAATCTACAGAATTAATTTTATGGTAATTGTTAATTACACATAAGCAAACATGTATTTATCAAAATAACAGATTTATTTTTAATATTCTCCAAAGCACATGAAAGAACTATTTTTTAGACTTTTATGGATAAAGAAATTTCAGTTTCTAAGTCAACTGTAAGTACTTAACCAGATATTTGAGAATTTATTTATATTTTGTCTTGCTATGAAAATATATCAGAGGCTGCTTAATTCTATATTAAAATATATGTAGCATTTAAACATCCCTAACTTTGATTCATTGTTGTTTCTCACCAAAATAAAAGTATCTTTTTACTATTACATAGCAGTGTTTGCAGCTGAGCTTATTGAATTGTCACACTCCTCTTTGTGAGTACCTTCCTGTTGAGGAGATACCAAAAAACGTGATCATTTCACAGCAGAAGTGTCCATGAAGCTTGTCCTGACTGCTTGAGGAAAAAAAAAGAAATAAAACTTACTGTAACTCCCCTGGCAGATCTTACACTGAGCAAAATCCACAAGAAGACTCTCTCTGATTTCAACAGGCTTCAAAGAACACAAGGATCTTTCTTCACCTGAAACTTTCATGAAAACCTGAGCACTAAAGCTAACAGCACAAAGTCAAAACACTTATCTCCCTCCTCCAGTGCTGCTCTTAACTTAAAACAACTTAAAGCTTTTAGTATGAGGACTACCAAAATGGGTGCTTCATGGGCAGATGAAACTGTGCCATGGAAACAGCTGAAAAAAAATGTGAAAAATGAGAAAAAATTTTCTCTGTAAGTGAAGTCAGCATCCATAACAGTTCCTTCGGGTTACTACTGAGTGCAGCTACTTGTGCTCACTAACTATGGCCCTCCCAGCAGATGTATTTTCAACATTAGGAGACCAGAGACCCTCCCTGCATTTCCAGCCTGAGCTGAAAACACAGGAACTGTCATTTACATATGAGTAACACCTATCAAAATACACCAAGCACCTCTCAGAATGTGAACTGAGGCTTGAGCAACACCAGTGCTGGCTTTTATGAAAGTTAAATAAATCACATCCTCTTCTGATTACACAAATGTGGTATAAGCTCCGTTATGAAATAATTAGCTGAATTCTCCTAGACTTCAGAGGGGCAGAGTGGGGAAGAAAAAAGATGTGGTTAGCTTACATTTCCAAATATCTGCAAGACATTCCTTTTTCACTGGAAATTTCTTACATGATAGCATCTGGTGAGTTTTTAGTTCAAAAATTATTATCAACAATATTTTCAGCTCATTAAAAGGAAATTGATGGTAAGAATAGTACTGTGTAAACTATAGCTCTACTCAAAGGAAGAAAACAATAATTCCCAATAAGGAAATAACATGTGTTAAAGCTAGGAAAATCGAGAAAAAGATCACAAAAGAGCGCTATTGTGCTTGTATGTTGAGTTCTATATACATCAGAGGAAGATAAGACTAAGATGGGAAAAGTAAATGTTATACAGATAAAGTGAGACTTTAAAAGTAGAAGTAACATAGAAGGCATTAAAACAATGGACTAAATTATCAGCAGAAATCACAATAGTTTTCTGCTTCACACTCTTGATCATCTACCCTAATATTATGCCACTTACTAATTAATATGAAGATGTTTATTTTTAGTAATTTGCAGCTTTTTGTTTTGTTGGGTGTCCTGTTATTTTGGTTTGAGTTGTTTTGGGGTTTTTGGGGGTTTTTTTGTACATTACCTTTAAAACCATCATTGGTTTTTTTTGTTTTTTTTCTGGAGAATAAGGATAGATCACAGAACCTGTCACTAAGTAAGAAAGGATGTAAGTAAGGATTCAAAGAACAACTGAAGAAATTAGATGGGACGAAAAAGGGTAGAATGACATCGTGTTTTCAGAAACACCACCTCAGAGAAAGGAGTACACAGCTTTTGTTCCAAAGGCTGACAGATTTTGATTAAATTAATTTCCAAATAATGTAATGCACAATAATTAAAGATTTACCAATAAAGAAATACAAGTTCTATCTGAAGAATTATTTTAAGTCTAGAAGTTCTTCTTTCAGGCAGAGAGTTTTTAGTAATTCTCATCACAAGGTGTCTCTAATATTGTGCTTTTCTACAGTGTGATACTATGATGAAGGCTGAGCTTCTTACTGGACAAGGGAAAACTAAGACCCCTGGAAAATATCCAGAACTTTCTGAATGTTTGTTTCTTTGTGTGGCTCCAATAGTTGGCATAACTTCTGACTTGAACAAATGTAGGGGAAAAAAAGAAAGTTGGTACTGAAATACAGAAATTCAGGGTTTCAAAAATAGACTTTTTTTCCTTTGAGAACAGTATATATTACTCTTTATCATTAACTAATTTTGGAGAAGGAGCAGATGGTTAGGAACCGCTTATAAAGAGCTTCTCTCCAGATGTGCTCAAGAAGGCAGAGCACTTTCCTTTCATATGGATGAGAAGGTCCATACCTGCTTTCCTCTGCTGGTACTGAGGCGTCTTTTTGCTGGTTTTTGTTCTCCTTGGGCTGTATTAACCACCACATGTAGTTGCTCATGATAAGTATTGCAGCAATCTCTCTCTGTATTGCCAGAGTTACCATTCTACTCCAGAGCATCCTTGATACAAATTCAAGCATATAATTTGGATTTTCTAGTATGACCACATTTATGTGTGCTATTGTACTGGTTTGAAAAAACTAGTGAGACTTCAAGTCA
>VXBI01012576.1:89247-99893 GCA_013397375.1 Toxostoma redivivum | reverse complement strand
CTGTCTCTTAAACTGAGACACTACTGTATTTTGTTGACTGTAGTATTCAAGATCAGGGAATAGTATTTATTCTGCTTGGGAATAGCATAATATATAATATTGGATATTAGATAGAGGGTAATATAAAATATTATATGATATTTCAAATTAATAAAAAATTAATTTCTTTAAAAGAAGTTTATATTTTTGAGTACCTCTAACTGATCTACAAATAACAATCATGTAATGTGGAAGTAGCAGAGAATTTTTACCTTACAGTCCATACTTCCCTGTAATATCAATTACTTTTAAAGCTTTAAAAGCTTTTAGCAATACCACACATATTAGTAATAAATCCAGTTAACTAATAAATACTAAAAAAGTATTGATTTTCTTTGGATTATTTCTTAGATTTTTCCCGTTGTAATCCAAGCTTTAATTTTTCTTTTTTTTTCTGTCATTTTCTGCCTTTTGATATTCCACAGCTGGGGATCACAATCCTACTGGGTGACAGAGTATAAAATGTACTGATTCATAAATAATAGACTAGGATTAATAATCGGATGAGACCAGGGAAGAAAATTACTTACATACTTTGAACCTATAGGTTGGGAAAATACTGCTGTACTTGTCTTCCTCCTAGAAACTTTGATCATTATCTTACTGTGTCTGTTAAGATAAATTTCCCATTGAATAAATAGAACATTGGTTTTAAGTAAGGGTGTAAAATTTGGTTGTTTCAGTGCAAATCTGAACGTTTCAAAGTTTGGTTTTGGACCTGAAAATTTTATGTGTTGACGTACCGAAATATTGAAAATGTTTGGATGGAATAGATAAATGTGTAATAGATAGCATAAAAATAGCATCATGATCACTCACGTGAAGGGTGTTTAGTGGCATAAAGTAATAGATAATGGTTCAGCTATACATTTTAAATCAGGAAGGGGCCATTGTCTTTCTGAGGGGAAAATAAACTGATAGGTAAGGGTGTTGAGATCATAAGTTGACATTATTGAAACCAAGTTATTAATGGTCAAACTTTTAAAGGATGTTTTAGGAAGTCAGAATATAGGTGACTTCTCCTTTTTGCTTATTGACCATCACTAGAAGATAAGCATCAGTGTGTTGAACAAGATTTTTAAATTCTCCTTTATCTTTGTGAAACTAAATGCCATTCAAATTCTTGGTTATGTATCTGTATCACTCAGCTGTTTTGTTTAGAACCAGAAGTAGATGTGCACAGATGTGCACTGCTTTAATGAGATTGTAAGCTGGATCTGCCAGTATATTCCATTTCATCCTTTTATGGTAATTCCTTTATCAAACTAGATAAAATAGATTTAAAACAGATTATTTGCTTGCATAACTCCAGTGAAGTAGTTAAAATTTTAAATGGAATTTAGAGCTTCATAGTTGATAGCACCAAACATTGAATAAACAAAATTTGCATTACAAAAAAAATAATACTTCTGGTGCAGTGAAAGAATTGGAATAGGATAGAGGGAAGAGAATTACCAAATAGGTGGGGTCTAAATAGGTGTTTGCTGTGCTGATTCAAAGTTACTTGTCTGTCCTTGCTGACTGGGTCTTCCCCTGTAATAGAAAAGCACTCACTGAAATCCAGTGGGCTGTATCATCCCACTTTTTCTTCTCCTGTTGCTGTTAAGGTAATTAACCCTTGGAACGGCAGTAATAAAATACACAGCAACATTGTCAACCTTCAGCATAGGAAGGAGACAATTTATGGTAACACTACGCTCCCTAAATACACTCAGGACACTAACTCAAGAACAAAACACAGCCCATTGGTCGGGGCCAGCAACACCTCCTGTAAGATGTTCTTTTCATAAACAATACAATTTCTCACGGTACACATTCTGTAAATAATAGCAGGTGCATCTTTGTTTGAGATTCTTTCCTTTCTGTTTTTCTCCAAGCTTATGAGAAAGCCTGTACTTCTCAGTTCATGGGAAAGCTCTCCTGTTTTCACGCTTTCCCAGGCTGTGTATCCACATTTTCCCATGCAGCATATGAAATTGGTACACAGATAGTTTTAGCAGGACTCTGCCAGCATCATTACAGAGGCTATATCCTACAGAATGCCATCTACTTTGCTTAGCTTATGGTGAGAACTAGCTAGTAAGGCTAACATAAGTCAGCTTTTACTCTCATCATACAGCATTTTCTTTGTTATATTTATTCGTGTGAGCTGAGCTTTGTAGAAGACTCAAAGATCTTTGTGCCTGCTTTAGGGAGAAGTCTGCACCGCAACGAATAAAAATCTATTTTTTTGCAGCTTTGGGTGTAGTGTTCCTGTTGTGACACCATAAATTTTATAAAAGGAATGTGCTACACTTAGGAACAGATAGGAACCAAAAAGCAAAAGCTGGAATGAGTTGTGAGAAGTACATTGGGTTATACTAAGTGAAATATGAAAATAATTTTCCATGTTATAAATTGTTGCAATAGAAACAATGTCAGCTGGAGTTTTGTGACTATATATTTATGCTTTCTCATTCCAGCAAGCTCCTCCAAAATATCTGAAAGTATTTAGGATAAAATTCATGCAAGTACTCTAGCTGCAAGTTTGCATTTAAACTGCAAGCACCTTTATTAAATCTCTCACTTATTTCAACCATAATGTTAAACCAGAGTAAATTCTTCTGTATAAGAGCCCCAGAAAAAAAGGAGAGGACAGTGTGAATGGCACTGTGACTTCATTCAGGTTTTATGAAATAGAGCTAGTTCTGCAATCTCGTAGTGGAGAGAATTATGTTCTGAATTTGATGATATCAAATATTTACAAAGTCTGAAAGAGGTAAAAAAAAAAATCCAGTATTCTATCTGCAGTATTGACTATGAACTACAATTTTCAGCAATGATTGTTTCATTTTGTTGTCTTTGGTTGCTCATTTGGGATCTAAGCATAAGTAGCTGTATGGAACTCTGCAGTTTTTCCATGTAGTAGTAGAAGAAAAATTTGAGGAAACTTTGTGTGGATTAACTTCTTTGTCACATAATATTGTTCTTCAGCTGTAAGAAGACCATCTCTGTGTTATTTTCTGCCACACTTAGCCAGATTTGTATGTGGCTCATGTTGCCAAAAGAAATGGCAAGGTGAGAAAAAAAATCTTTCCCTGTTTACCAAGACCGAAAGGCAGCTCCTCAACCCTTTTCCTTGTTCTCAGTGTCTTCCTCTCCTGTCAGTCTACGGAGGGAAGGAGGTGCACCTTTCATTGACTTATCCAAAGGAAAAGGAAAATGGGAAGGTGAACCAGAGTAATTAAGATAAATACCTTAGCTCTGATGTTAAGGAAGTGTTTTCAGTTAGGAGTGGGTGGGATATGATCTGTCTCTTAGCTGTTTGCCTTTTTTCTCTCTTGCATGCAGTTGATTTACTGAAGGGCTTCATTGGTTTATTTTGTTTCTTACCAGAGTAAAGGGATATAAAATTTAAGTAGTAACTAAGACACAGATGTGCAAACCATGATGAAGATAAAACCAGCTGTGAAAGATGAAGTTCTAGGACAACTTGTGGAATAAAAGTCTCAGGCTATAGTGTGATGCATTTGTTTTTCCCCAGTATAGTATCTGATATAAATATTATTTTGTCTACTTCACAAAAAGTTATGTAGAGAAAAGCAGAAGTACATACTGTTAATTCAGTCTTCTTGCCATTAGTATTTCTGTGCTTTTTTTCTCTTCTCTCTCATTTTTGTGCTTTTCTCTTCCTCCTGCAGTTACTAGCACCATGTTGAGTGACTTACATTAAGGGTACTACTTATTTCTAGAATGAGTTCCAAGGAACCTGATGCACAGTTCTGGGAAACACTAATATACTTCAGTACAAATAATTTTAAGAACATAGAGGTAGGTATATTGTCTTGGCATAAATTTTCTCTATTTAAAAATGAATGATGGGTTTTTTGAAGGCACAGAGCAAATAACATACATCCCAGGCTCTTATGGAGAGACTACTTTTATCTATAAACGCTGTAGAATTGAAACAATTTAAATATAAAAAATCTCTTGAATTAGAGACCAGTTGCCCTTTCATGGCAGTGGCTATAGAAGTTGAAGTGATAAGAACTTTGAAGCTAAGTTTTGACACAGACCAGTTTGTAGAGACTGGTTTGAAATAAAGGCAAAACTTAACAAGTTGAGGGCTCTTTAAACAGTGAACTTTCACGGTCGTCTGTTAATGCAGCCTCTGGTTACAGTTTCAGTTAATTTATGTCAGGATCAGGATGGATGCATTGCTTCTGCTGGTTAATATTTTATGTTCATGGTTCTGTCAGTTAAAATGCAAAGCCCACAAAGTCCAAGCAAATCTTTTAGCTGTCATCAATGAGCTTGTTAGATACAGACAAGATACAGACAGAATTTTTCTTACTTTAAATTTGTTGTAGTGCCTACCTGTTTATATTTATTGGTGAGATAACCTGGCTAATAGCAGAGGTTGATGATCAATTTGCTTAAATAGTTGTTGGTCAGCTCAGTTGTTGCTTTGATTTTGGTGCCTCTGAAGATGGCTTGATGTGCAAGTGATGTGTTATGTTGGGAAAACAAAATTTAAATATACTACTGTGAAATGCTGCATGTTTATTCATAGAAACTGTTGTTTTCCAATTCACTGAGGATTTTTGGGGTTCCTCAGAAACCAAGAAAAATGGAGTAAGCCTCAAAAGAATTTTTTTGGTAGACTGCTTGTGGCTGATGTAATGAAGTTATTTCTAGGTTACCCTATTATTTACAACATTAGGTGTATTTTACAACTGGTTCATCACTCATAGAAAAACAATAAAGCAAGAAATATGAAAGGCATATTTTGCTTCATTGAAAAGTGCTTAGAATAACTTTTATTTGACTTAACATAAGTTGTTCTTGTTAAGGTTATTACTTATTTGTTGACATTCAGAATAAAACATCCTTCAAAAGTAGCTCAGTATAGCCGTCTGCTTGTTTGTATTCCAGACAGCAGCAAACTAGTACCCACTACCAAATTCTACACATATAAGGCTACATGTTCTGTAACCCTGCTAGTACCCCACTAATGCCTTTTACGTTCTGTGATAAAAATTGCATCTGCACCACAGGCAAAGTTAGGGTGGAGCAGGTGGAGGAGCCTTAAATAGTGCTATTCCCAGCTGCTGTCAGGCATCACAAGAGCTGTCAGCCTAGCAAAGACCTCTCCACAAACATGAGTGAGCCCACACATGGCAGGAAGAGGCACCCCAATAGCTTAGCCAAGGGAATGAACTTCTGTCAGTCTCCCCAGGCTTTCCTAGGATAGCTCCAGACCCATGTCAAGGGCATACTTATTCCTGGCCAATCACCAGTGGTAACATTTTCAGATGACATCCAGCGTGTCACTGGGTCAGGGGCAGGAGATCATGTGAGATATACAGGGGAAGACCATTTCAGAATTGCACAAGGCTGATTATAAGACAGTTTTGAGAAGAACCAAAGCAGGGAACAGAGAAGTTTCTATATTGTCTATGGAGGAACAAACATGGGAAAATTGAAAGGGAAAAGGGTTAAAATGGTCAGGCTGTGTGTGGACATTATTTGCCAGTGTTTATATGTATATACATAAATGTGTATATGTTCAACAGCTCTCCATACTCCTCAACAAGAGAGAGAAATAGGATGAGGCCACTTGTGCTGTTTGTCTTCATGTAAGTATTACATGTGTCAGCTTGTGCTGAATTGTCTAGTCAGCAATGTATACATGTATATATGTGGTATAAACAGGCATTTGTGTGCATGTGTCCACTGATAAATGTGTGGTAATGCTTGCTATTAGACAGCCCTGTGCTCAGGGCTGTCTCAGCCTCATCTCTGTTGGGCTGCTAGATTTGGCCTCCTCCTTTTGCTGTCTTTTGGCATCACTGAAGACAACAGCTTAGACAAAATTAGAGTTTTCCCTTTGCCAAATACCATGCTTCTGTACTTGAAGTGTAAAGAGCTGATGTCTATCTCAAACAGTAGGCAAAATAATTTGATCAAAGAAACCTCTGTTTTATGCATCTGGGACAGATTACAATCGGGTTTCACAGATAAGAAGTATTATCAAAAGTGTTCATACTGTAAAAATGTTTAATGACTGTGGAAGGCATTGTGCTTTACTATGACACCCTATTTGCCTCCCAAGTTTTGTTTTAAATAATTTTAATAATAGTTAATGTTAGGAACAAAAAATTGCCTCTCCCACTGTTTCAAACTCCACTCTAGGCAGGCTAGAAATATTTTTCTGTTTGCCATACAAGTTCCAAAACCCTCAGCTTTTTGATTACTATTACAAGTGCAAGACTCAGAGACTCAGCACCAGGTTCCAAGCAGTGGAGTCTCTGAAAAGCAAATACTGCTTCAGAATTTAATGCTTTAATTTTCAGACCTTTTTTTCACACACCTTTTCTGAGTACATTATGCTGTAGTTTAACCCCAGTGAGCCGCACATGCTCAGTGGAATGGGGGAGAATATCAGAAGGGTAAAAGTCCAAAATACCCTGGGCTGGCGTAAAGGTGGTTTCACAGGTAAAGTAAAACTGAACCATAAGGAAAATGAATCTAAGAATTAATTCCACTGCTTCCCAGGAGCAGGCAGGTGCATTACACCAAACTATTACTTGGGAAGACAAACATCATTCTCACTCCAAACATACCCCCTTCCTCCTTCTATCCCCAGGTTCCTGTATGAAGCATGGCCCCATGCATGGGATATCTCTTGGGCCAGGTGAGGTCAGCTGTCCTGCCTCTGCTCCCTCTCAACTCCTTGTTGGTGTAGTGGGGGGAGGAGTAGCAAGGGCCTTGTCTGTGTAATCAATCCCTGTGTTACCAATCCTGTTTCTAGCACAAATCCAAAACATAGCCCCATAATAGCTGCTAGGAGGAAAATTAACCCAGCCAAAGCTAGTGCATCACTCTAGGTCTTTTTTTTTTGCCAACTGTCAGATCTTTCCTTAAAGGTTTCCCCTGAAACTGAGGTTTTGTAGGAAGAGCAGTGACCTATAACTAACCAAGATCTATATACACTTTGATTTTAGCGTAAAGTTATTGTCAGGCAAGGTGACATATTAAACTGGCAGAAATGTCTATTTGTTAGCTCAAAATGTCAAGCAAGGGTTCATATTTATTTTTAATTGATTTTTTGAAAACTACTCAGATAGTAATTTCTGAGTAGAGTTAACACTCATTAACATTTTCTTTGAGAGGTAAGAATGGGGAGGAAGCTATTTTACATTCAGCTTGCTGTCAGTGCTGACTTCTTTCTTCAATTGAACCTGCTACAACAGCTACTCATCCAAATCTATGTCTGGAGCATCTTGTTTGCACAAACCTGTTTACAG
The DNA here is from genome assembly GCA_013397375.1 of Toxostoma redivivum. Taxonomy (NCBI): domain Eukaryota; kingdom Metazoa; phylum Chordata; class Aves; order Passeriformes; family Mimidae; genus Toxostoma; species Toxostoma redivivum. The sequence goes on along the minus strand of VXBI01012576.1, from coordinate 92,565 downwards.
ACTGGTAAACAAATATCTTGTGAACCAGTAAAGTTAACAGACATTAAATAAATGACTAACTTCTGTGTAGCTAAAGGTGTTAATAGAATTGTTTTCCCCAATTATTGTAAAGTATCTGCGCTTAAAAATTATTAGGAAAGGCAAATCAAACAAACAAATTGATATATTTTCTTAGCTATTTCTAACAGTAAGCCTTTGCTAGTCTACGAATACAAGCAGAAACCTTGGAAAGCTATGTTCATTTTGTTCATATTTGACAGTAAAAGCTTTAAAACTGAAATTTATTATCTAAAAAGCAGGAAAGCAAATAAAAATATTATCATTTTCTCCAAAGAAATAAGTCCAGTGGTCTCCACTGAAGTAGAACTTAATGTGAAAAATTCAGGAAGAAGAGAGAATAGTATGTATCTGCATTTGGTTTCATCAGATCAGGCGATGTACAACACAGCTCATTTAACTGTGGCTGTTTACCACAGGAAGGAAAAGAACAAAGAAAAAGAAAAAAAAATGTTGATTTTTAACTTTTATTTTATTCATAATAACAAAAATTATGAAATCTTTGAGCATAGGCTTACATGATATATGATAAAATATTTCTGATTTTAATTTAATGTATATATATGTACACTTATTAGCATGTACTTGTCTCCATTTTGAAAGCTTTCATGAGACAGAATAGAAAAATACAGGTAGGAAAACCTGAAGTAAATCAAGGTAAAGCTTAGATTAGGTAGGTGCAATAACAGATTAAAGTTATGGTACTGTGTATATCCATAGAGTACAGTTTGTGTGTGAGAAATCTGAAGGTTTATTTCTTCTTCAATGCCTTAAATTACTTTTTGTTAGGTTTCAGAGTGTGGAGGGTAGTTTTCTTCAGAAAGAATACTCCAGTTGGCACACACCCCATTTATTTGTGTAATATCATTGATTTTCTAACTTAATAACTTTTAGGGGTTTGGGATTTTTTTTTGCTCTCTCTTTTTCATTTGCTCTTTACGTGTTGACAGAAGTTTGAGTCAACCACTGCTTTGGATGACTGATAAAGATTACCCTTTATAATTTCCCACACTTAGGCCTGCCCCCATTTTTAAGTGGTTTTGAACTAAACTAAACCACTCCTTTATTTGAGGTAAATGAAATTGTTTAAACTTTTTGACTATGAGAAAGCATAAAGTGAGGGGGAAAACCTAACCATAAATAGATGTTTGTTTGCCTCTCTCCATCTTTGCATGGTGTCCTTGCAGTAGTTCTTACATCCAGTCTTCATTTTAGTAAAATCAATTATTCTTTTCTGAAGCTCAGAAACTTCTGTACTCTACTATGTTCCTTCCATAGCACTTTGTTTTTCTTCCTTTGAGGTAGAGTTGTCTCTTCCAGAATGAGTTGTAGCCTCTGGAACTGCACTCTCTCTTGCCCACAGTATGCAGTGGGTTTTGTGATCCTTGTTCCCAAAGCCAGTTGAGTTGCTCACCATACCTGCCTTTAGTCTACTCCCTTCATGCTATTTGGCCATTCTAGTGATTGTAAGGAAACATAGCACAGTGGGGAATATTTTGTTTTTTTAAAGGAAATACTGTTGGTAAGTAGGACACTTACTAAAAAAGTGAACTTGCATTTTAAGACACTTCATTTTATTTCACATTTATTGCTCCAACCTCCCTTATTTTTTTTTTTTTGGGTTGCTGATACATCTCAGCCTTGTAATATGAGAACATTTCACTAATTGGCACTATGGATAGAAATGTAAATGCTGAACAGATGCATCTCAACTAATTTTTTAAGGTACTTGACCAGTAACCTCCCACTAATTTGGTTCTACTGTTTTTATGGCTGTTTATTCTTAGGTTCTTTAGCCATCTCCTGACAAGTATCTAGCTTTGCTAATATCGGGGCTTATCCAACATTTCCCATGCTGGTTTGTATCATTTACAACATTATTCAAAATCCTTACTAATGTACTGAATTTAGACTAGGTCCTTTGTGCCCAAGTTAAACAACATTTCACCAAAGATAGCATGTTTGTCTTGTTTGGTTAAGCAATTTCACGATTTTTCTTCTCCCCTCAGGGAATGTTTTCTGCCATTATCATGGGGCTGGAGTGAGCAGAAGTAGAGAGGAAAAAGAGACATGAGGGGGTCTAAATAAAATATCACAAAAGAGTATTTCCTTTAAGAAAATACTTAGCTTCAACATGATAAAAAATGAGTTCCATCAGAAGATCTAAGAAAATGGTTATTCCATTATAAACAAGGAAAATGAAAATTACAAATTCAATGCTTCATTAATTTTTCTCTAGATCATCAAGATTCAAACAGAGATTTGGGTAGATATCAGGATTTTGGGGGCTTTTTTGCTATATTTGAATTTCTGTTATTCTGCCAATTATGACAGAGCAAAAGTCCTACATCTTTGTAAATAATGAGTGACAATGTAATTTTTAGTTAGTAATACATACTTGCTTTATATAAAAGTATCCCTAAGATCCAAGTAAATTATGTTAAATTATTCATTGTAATTATGTTTCATTTCAGGACCTACAATTACAGGACTTAATACTGATTAATTTTCATTTATACAATTTAGAAAAGGTATCAGCAGTTGTGATATAACCATGCAACCTCTCTACATGACATTCCAGTGCTGAGAAAAAATTTAATCCTCAGAGAAAGGAAATTGCTTAGCAGTGGCTACAGGTATTGATTGCTTATAATTGCAAAATGCATATGGAGTCTTATGCTATGACAAGTAAAGCTTCAAATTTCCTCTGTAGCATTTAAATATCTCTAACAAGAAACTAACTTGATTTTTTTTTTTTTTACGGTGTAAGGATGTCCCTAATTTTTGTTTGCAAAACCATTTCCTATCTAGAAATCTGAAGTTTATCCACCATGAGATCTTTCTTCCTCAGTTTTTAAAAACAAAATGTCATAACATTATTTATGGACACCATCTGAAGTTATCTGCGGAGCAGCATTGTTTTTACCTAAGGAAATCAACGAGACTGCAACATGAGTCATCTGTTGTGTAGAAAGAAGCTGAGGACTTCAGGCAGATCGGTGTATTGCAAGCTGCAGGCTATTGTAACCACCTCCCACTACATTTTAAGAGTGATTATATTAATAATTAGCTGTACCACTACTCTGCATTTCATTTGAGAGCAATGATAATGTAACTGTGGGTCTTAGAACAAAATTTGACTACCGTAGCTTCAATCTAAGCAAAGATAGCCAGAAATGCAGTGCTGCTAAAGATAATAATAATAATAGTAATAATAATAATAATAATGATGTAATTTCTTTTCCAGGAGCTCTTTTCTCA
>VXBI01012576.1:70438-89179 GCA_013397375.1 Toxostoma redivivum | reverse complement strand
ATGTGGATTACACTATTCTATTATAGTTAAATGGCTGAGATTAATTAATAGGCTTGAAATATATGGAAGAGTTGAGGAAAGAATAAACTAAGTAAAATATGGGCTTTGGGGCAATTACCTGAACTACACATAATATTCCTACATTTCTTATAAATAATGGGGTGTAGCAAGGGAATAGAATGGAGCTACTAAAGCTTCTTCAGCTATCTTGTGTCTCCTCTAACCACTTTTATCAAGCAACTATAGCCACCCAGTGTAGCTAAGGGAAAAATCTACTGCCTCAGCATAACTTGCCTTGTGCCTTGCTCTATGCTCTTATATCAGCATCAAAACAAGAGTGATTACAGTTTTTGTACTGTGACAGCTGTAATTTATTGATACATTGATGTCTATGGCTCTTCAGCTGTGTGACTCAAAGCATAGGATCATTCAAATTGGTCTAACAATTTTGGTGGATCAACTTTTTACTGGCAGGACTAATGCACTGCAGCCGACATAAACCCAGTATCAATTCAGTTATGTGTTTTAATTTAGAAGTATTAATAAGACCAGGGAGTTGATGTTAAATGGCATGCAGTAGGTATCATTCCTGTTTATACATAGCAGTCAGGAGGTCTGATGAAATCAGCAATAGGAATACCAAACTTAGCCTGAATGTTCATATAGTTTGAGAAATATACCTGAACAGCTGAAGTTATAAGTGAGACACCTTCCATCCATAGAAAAAGTATGAAAATTAGAGAAGCTGGAGACAATGAAAGACTTTTATCTTGCTACAAAAGTTGGGGAACATGACAAGGGTCCAGGGCAATGGTGTCATCTCCTCCTCGTAGAGTTTTCCAACCGGCAGGATGGACCCCTAAGCAGTCTGAGCTGACTCCACAGCTGAGCCTGCTCTGGGCAAGAGGTTGAACTGGCCTGTTGAGTTCCTTGGTTCTTGAACTCTGTGTTCAAAGGCACCTTGTGTTTAAATGTGTCCAAGCACTGCTAAATAAGAGGCTGGTGGAGGTGAAGAGTCTCTCAGAAGCACTAGTTTAGCTGTAGGGAAAACTGTTTAACACCTTTCTGTTTGATTATTGACTTCCATAAACTGCTTTTTGCCAGGCTATTATAGTCTCCTTGACTTACTTATTTGAAGATATCAGTTATGGACCAAAAAAAAGCCCTTTTTTTCAGCTGCCTTGGCTGTTTCTCAATTTTCATGCTGGCAAAGAAATTCTAGCTTCTATTGTGTTTTCCCATACAAATTTCTGAAACTATGCCTATTGTCACAGTTTCCAGTAGCTTCTAGTCCCTTTCTTAGGATCTTTTCTTGAAGTTTGGAGTCTTTAGCTCCTTTCATATTTGATCCACAGTTCCTATTTTATATATATGTAATATGTCTTCTATTTTGCAGTTTGAAATGCACTGAAATGAGATCTAGTTTTCATCACTTCTGCTTTGTGGGTTCCCTCATTTTTTGGAATTGTTTTCTCCCTTTCACATGCTGTTGTGTGCTCCCAGTGGCAGACACTGAAAGCAGAGGTGACTAGCTCCTTATAGAAACAGGTTGTCTGGGAGAGCTCGTTGAATTAATGCACTGCTTGGAGTCAGTAGCTGTAGAATACAAATGAATTTGCATGTTAGCCTTACCCTTTATATAAATTTCTAGCAAAGTTATTTTGTAGGGTGAAGTTATTTGAGACTGCCAGAGTTCACATACATCTTAAAGTCAGGCAGATATACAATTATTTATCAGATATGTCTGCATTTTTTTGTGAGAAGAAACAAAGAAATCTTCTAATTACAAACAAGTGAAGCTTTTTTTTTTTTTTAATACAAGTTCTTAAATTAAAGCTGTTTGATGTATATACAAATGGCAGTGCTCTTTTACCAAATAAACACTTTGTTTGGCTGTGAATTTTTTTCTTGCTATTGGTTTCCTTTTGTTTTGGTATTGCTCTACACATATAGAAACAGAAAATGCAAATGGAAAATAAAATTTCTAGAAAAAGCTACCAACTATGTTTTCCTTATACTTTCTACTTCTAGAATGTTACATTTAAATTGTAAAGAATTTCTATTGTTGCTGAAAAAGTTCTCTGGTGTCAGTGCTATATGTGTGTGATTCCAGGACACAGTTTCTTAGTCCCAATCTGCTTTTGAGGTATGATATTAAACTTTCATCTGCATTTAAGTTCTCAGACATACTAAGAGAAGAGTGTTGTAGTTTAGGAATAGTACTCCCCACTTCTGTGCCTCCACTGAGACTTTCCCTCACGTTCCAGCTGCAGCAGGATGAAGTTGAGAATTGGAGGCACAAAAGGCAAAGATCACAGGTTGAGATAAGAGCAATTTACTGGAAACAGCAGTGTGAGAAGGAAATGAACAGTAACAGCAACAATATTAATAACAAAAGTATACAAAAGTATAAAAAATTATACAAAATAGAAAACCAGTATCAGCAGCAACATTAACAATAAAATTATACAAAAGAGAAGGTGATTCACATACAAAAATGTTGATCCTGAGACAATGAAAAATGCCTTTGTCCCCCTCCCATTGCATTTTTTCAACTGGAAGCCACACCTTTTGCCTTGAACGTGAGTGTCCCTTACTCCCGCCCCTGGCAATGACTCAAGGTGGTATAGAATAAGGTAGAATAATTTCCTAGCCATGACTGCTTAGCAATATCCACCTTCCAGCTACTGCAAAAAGTTAACTCTGTCCTGGTCAGAATCAGAACATAGAAATAGTAATTTGGGGGTTCTGTAACTGCTTTTTTTAAAAGATATTTTTCATTTTAGTGTACAATGCTGCAGTAACTTTAAGGTAAGACTGTGGAAAGAAACTGCTTAATATTTGATAATTTTATTTTCAATAACTAAAACCAAGTGAAAAATGTAAAAAAACCCCACAAAACCACAGAACTATTTTATAGTAAACATAGTATTGTTTTGTTTCTTACACAGCTAGTCCATCTGCTGCATAGAGTTCTGACTATAAGCAAAGCTATGGCAGACAAGAGCCATGCAGGTGAAATAATTTGCTTCATGGTGTCCCTTTCTTTTCCTTACCCCTGTTTTGTTAACTCCTGTGATTACATCTCTTAAATAAGTGTACTTTTATTGTCACATAGAGGTGTAAATAAGAGTAACATGTCATATCTTTTCAGGGACAGTATTATCTGAGAATTTAATAGATTTTCTAAATAATTCCTGAAAATTCTGTCAGATGTGTGTTTGATAGTAGGACTATATAACACCTCTGCTACTGAATATAATGTGAGAAAAACAATTTATTGTGTTATGGCTTTTGCTTCCGCTACTTTTGATGAATAGCAAAACAACAAACAAGTGAACTATTATTTGATTCACTGCATTGAAAATAAACAGCAGAAGTAATTATGGTCCTAATTTCTACCTACCTAAAAATGTATTCTCTGCTTGTCTGCTATTTAACATGGTCAACTTCCATCTGACTTTCCATCTATCCTGCAGAATTGCTCAGTGAGGTCAAACCAGGAAAGAAACAGTAACTACAGGAGTTGCTTTATATGTTTAAAGAGCTTGGTAAAGGAAGATTTTTAATAGAGACGATGCAGAGAGGTATCTCCCTTTTGAGTTTTCCAAGAATTTGCACTCTACCTAGAGATGTTTGAACCTTGGTGGGATAGGGAGGTATGAAGCCTGAATAATCAAAGGCAGCTCATATGCCCATCTGCAAGTATGGCTAAGTGCGGCAGAGACACAGTTGCTAGGTTTTCGACAAGCGAGCTCAATATTGGCAGATTTATCTTTTTAGCATGATCAGAAAGTAGAGTTTCATTGAGTAGGTCACAGGCAGTGCATGCTATAAAAGCTGGAAAAGGAGTAAAAAGCATTGTGGTGCAAATTTATAAGAATGACTGCATATTTTTTTACCCCCTATTGTTTGTCTCCACATGAAGTTATGAAACTGACAAACAGCTTCCACACAGGTCAAACTGCTCTACTCATTGTTAAGTCTTGTTGATTGGAGACATTTAATTATTCCTAAAGAGTGAAGTCTGTTTCAGGCACCAAAGCTGAATCACTTGTGCACTAAATTTTACCTTGAAATGTGTTTTCACTCAGAGACCATCAAGCATATCTTATCTGATTCTGAATATTTCCCCTCCCTGTCTCTTTGTTCCATCTTTAAATGGTTTATTTGCATTATATCTTGTTTCTGACATGAAGTGCCAGGAAAACAAGAGTCAGACCTGCATTTTGGCCTATCTACCTGGACAAGTATCACCCTCACTTTAAGTAGCATTTTACTTTTGAGAAATGCTGAGAAAGAAGGGAAGTATGAGTCTTCATACTATAAGATGCGGCACATGAGCAGAGTATGGGAAGTACCTCTTTCAAGTCTGTCATAAACCTTTTTTCTATTGCTGTTAAGTGGAAGCAGAAGCTTTCAGTACTTTTGAGAATAAAACACACACACAATAGGTGTGATTTTCAAAAGGACAGGGAGAGAGGAAAGGAAAGAGTAATTCATGCTTGGCACAAAGTGGTCCCTTTTACTAGAGCTGAAATTTACTCAGTTTTTACTGCCACATAGAAAACATATTGAAATCTTGTTCCATTACCTTTTTAAACCACAAGAATATTTTTCCTGAAGCTTGTTCCAGCACTCAACATATAAACTCATGCCTTTTCTGGTTTTAGCTTTGAGTTCTAAATTGCTTCTGAAAAATGCAGTTCATGACACATTTCTTACACTGCCAAAGACCCTCAAAATAACCATTCATCAGTTTCTATTGCAATGACCAAGCAATGAATGCTAAAAAAATTTTATTAAACAAAAATGTGATATAACATAGCAATCAATTGTGTATTTTTATGGTTGCCGAAGTCTTTCACTTCTCTCTGCAAATAATCTATCTTAAGTGCACATGGGTTTCCATCGATTTTCCTATTATGCCACTTATTGCAGTCATATTTTATGTAAGAAAAGATGTATAGCTGGAATAGTATCTTCTCTTGTTCAATTCCACCTTGATCTTTCACAGAAGAAAATGGATTATTTATTTTACCCAAAGTTTTCTGAAGTTATGTACTGAAGACAGACGTATTGAATAATACTCTGCATTTATGCTGCTATCATTTTATTTTGAAAACATACTAAAAGCAGCTATTACAGAAGTTTAAGCAGGCAAAGTACTCTCCTAATGATTTGAGCTTGTATCGATTTTCCTTTTAAAACTCATGTAAGATTCATAATGCCATTGTTCTCTTAATTCAGTTTGTCTGACCTAAACTGAGGAAATAACTTAGACCTAAACAATCAAAAAAATCTATAGAATGCAGACGTCATAAGCTAAAGATATTTTTTTTGCTAAGGTGGACTGAGAACTGCCCGGACAGAAGATCCCAGAGGGTCATGATCAGTGGCACGGGATCCAGTTGGAGGCCTATCTGTGGTGGCTCCTCCCAAAGTTCAACAGTGGGCCCAAGGGTGTTTAATTTATCCATCAATGACTTGGATGAAGGTGCAGAGGCCTCCTCAGCAGTTTCACTGACAACACAAAGCTGGGAGGAGTGGCTGATACCACAGAGGGCTGTGCAGCCTTTCAGAAGGACCTTGAAATAATGACGTGTTTTTGTCATGGGGGGACAGACTGGGAACTGCGCAGTATAAACTGATTTATGCTAAATCACAGGAAATGTCATCATTCAAGTGAATTGCAGAAGCAATGAGTGCTGAGTCAGCCCAGCAAAAAAAGTCTTGTGGGAGTCCTGCTTATGAAAATGTAAGGTCCTGAAAAATTATTCTCAAATTTTTATTTATTATCTGCTCAGATACACAAAATGATTTATACCAACCTTCTTCTGAAGCTGTGGAGTGAGAAATACAATTGAAATTGCTGCAGACAATCCCCTGCTTGATCCCAGGCACTGGCGGAGCAGAGAAGTCTTCCCTGTCAAGAAAGATGGAAAAAAAATGCTGTAGAAATAATGGTATTTTCTGGAGCACAATAAACAGAACATTAATGTTGGCTCCTTTTTAGCAAGCAACTCTTGGGGCTAGCAAAAAGAGAATCAAGACTAGAATACATGAGGCATGAAGAATGAAAACCTATATTAAACAGAAACTTTTTTAAAAGAAGAACGGGACAAAAATTAACCCTTTCTGCAGCATTGTAAAATTCTGACTAGGTCTAAATAATTGTGTCATTTAAAATAAAAATACAATGAACTGTGGCTGATTTTCATGAAGACATAGTGGTACCCATGTTGCAATCAGAAGCTGACAGTTGAGTTTCATTTAAGCAAATATATATACACAATAGAAAAGAGAATAATCTATCTATGAGCAAAAATGAGATTTGATTTTACTATAATTTCTTTGTTTCTCTAATTCTGCCATGACTTCTATAAAAAAAAATGTTAGATGCAAGAGGATAAAAATATATCTTTTCTTTGACTCTTATGATTTCTTTGCTTGTCATCTCATTATTGATGTTAAATAAACTTCAATCAGAAAGATTAAGAAAATATCTTGTCTAAGTAATAAAATATCTAATGTATAAGTATTAAAAGCTTTTTCTTATTTTGGTTGACTAAAGCCTTTTTAAAAAAGTTTATTCTTCAAATAACCTTTAGAGTAAAGAAATAAATGTACCTTATGAGGTAACATGCTATTTAAACCTTTCTGCAGAGTTGATTGATAAAATAAAAGAAAACCTTTATCCCCAATACTTCGTAAGAGTCCTTGTTGTAGTGATGGAGAGTGGCTGATAAAACCAATTTTTGCCATTTGAAAATGAGTCTAACAAACACACCACAAAAAACAAGAAGTAATTTAAAGATATTTTTATTTTTAAAAAACACCTTTAAGATATAATTTCCTCTATTATCCTGCATCTCTGATTTTGTGCACTTTTGGCATACTACTGGTCAGACAAGTATTGTGCACTAAATTATAACTGAATTAAAATTTTTAAGAAGAATTTGGGTGTGTGGGACTGTTTTCTAAGACTACAGTATTCCAATGAGTTGACATGCTGTAGTGTAATTAACTTCCTGACAGCTGTTTTAACCACTGCAGTTTTGAAGGAGATACAGGAAAAAAGGTAAATATCTTGGGTTCATTACATTTCTTTAATATTCTGTGCACAAAATGCCAGAAGTAGAGACAGCCATAGGAAGTGGTGTTCATACTGAAATGCAAAGGGGTCCAGCTGATTATGGAGATGTTCTAATTAAATACATACAGTGAGAACAATCCATTTTATTATTATCATTTCAAGCATACTACAAGATGATTTTCTTGCACACTTCTCAGTGTTTGGGGTTTGGTTATTGTAGTTCTGCTTTTTGGAGGAGCAGGTTATGTTCTCCCTGCCATCGGATTGCAAAACTGTTAACATCAGTCCAGAAGATCTGTTAGCTAAATACTTGCAGGCTGAGACCAAAAGGGCCAGAGCAAATATTCTGAAAGAAAAGAGGATGGTCCCCTTTGCAGCAGGTGTGCTGCAGAAGGCAAAATCAGTCATGGCCACCATGGTCCAGTGTGGTTCCTGCAGGACATGTGCTTTTCCCTGCCAAAGTGCAGTCACACCAATTAACTAAAACACACAGCTATGTGTTATTGAGACTAAAGGCTGTTTTGAAGCTCACTACTGCATCATTTTGTAAATGTAAATGGTGCTCTGTGAAGCAGAAGCACACTGCAGAGACACGCTAGTGCTTTATGAATCTACATGCTGGGAAGATGAGAACGAGGAGAGGGTGGCAGGGGGTACATGATGATACAGAGGTGGGGCCACACAGGCTGGCCCCTGCAACGAAGCTGTGTAGAAATAGGTTTATCTTACAGGAAGACAATGGCTAGGATGCAGGACAAAAACACAGAGGTTATGCAATCTCCTATTTAAGCAGGAGGAACCTACTATAAATCTCATACCCACAATCTACTGCAGTTTTGAAAACCAGATGCATAGAAAGCCAGAACAGCATTTCCATATGATGTGCTGACCTGTGCTGCACACTAGACACTTCATTAAGAACCAAACGAGAATGACTCAGGGAAGAGAATGTTTCTAAATGGTTAAACTGATTTATGAATATTTAGCTAGCCAGTCACATATCCCCAGGTGACACTCCTGTACATAAATCTGCATTGGTAATCCAAATACCTAAACTTGAAAGCATTCAAGATTAAAATCTAGCAAGAAAGCCAAACAGAAAAAAAGATAATATTCTTTTCCAAGGTCCCTGGTTAGAAATTAAAGTGACACAGACCTGGCTGCTAGAATACATCACACATATTGTAATTCTACTTATTGGACAGCAAAAATTAGAATTGGGTAAAGTACTACCTTTAGTTTCTAGTCTTTTTTTTTTCCTAAGTGGTGTTTTTCTGTTGCTGAAAAACATATATCATACTGAAAAACACTCATACAGTGAATGTGTTAGTGTCCACAGTAAAACATCATTAGTATTCTGGCCTTGTAAACGTAGATGGCTGATGACATCAATCCCTTAGTGTAAGCTGGTTTATAGAGTTGTATAATATTATTGATGCTAGTAAGGGAACAAGAAGCAGGTGGATATACCATCTGTCATTGCTACCTAAGTGATAAGTTACAGAAAAAAAATAGAACAGTTTGGTTCAGTACAAAAGAAAAAAAAATATAAATTTGGGAGGAAAAATGTTAATACACAACAATTCTTTCTCTTCTGGTTTCTCTTTGTGCTATTTTTTATGCTTGATGAACATGAAGGAAGAAAGATAAAAATATATAGACTCTTTATGTATTATTTCAGGATTTAGGGTCCAATCACAATATTTCTTCTTGCAGTAATATTAATACCTGCACAACACAAATTTGGAGACAACGACTGAAATAGAACAGGCTTGACACCATATACACATACTGACTTCCTGTACCCAGATTTTCAGGTGAAGGAAAGTAAGGAAGGGTGATGGAGCAGAAAATATGTGATCTAAAAAGTCTTTAGTTTTGATATCTTGGGAAACAGAAACATGGGGAACACTATAAGGCATAGCTACTGTGTTTTCACAGAGACATACTGACAAAATAGTTTAACTTACTTAGTTTTAGCTCTCATTCGACATTTAAAGACATTGAATCAAATTTTCAATAGATACATATCAAAATCCACTATGTAAGTTACAGGTCTGGCTCCTCCTATGCAATATGTCTCCCTGTAAAATCAGTGATAAGTACTTTTTACTCTTAAATGCTAATTGCTGTTCCCAAAGACAAATTAAAACTTAAATTTCACTATATTCATGCTTGTTCATTAAAGCAAGAACCCTTTTTTCTTTTGTGACATTCATTAATATTCAATTTAAAAAAGAAAAACATTCAAAGACCTGAAAGCAAAGAAGGTGTCAGTAACAGTAAAATAAAGACACAACATAAGTAAATGTTGGAATGGGGGATCTAACATTATGTAAATTCTGAACATGTTTGGCCTTAAGGAAAAGCCAAACTTTTTTTTTTTCTTTCTTTCTTTTTTGACCTGTGGTTTTGCACAAGAGGGTTGTGAAATCTTTGAAGATTTTTTTGTGTATAACGACCACATTAGTAGAGTCCGGTTTGAAATTTGGTAGCAGTTGTTAATTGCAACAAATGCAGTTGCCAGTGAGAAAAAGGTAGTAAGGGTACAGTTTGTATAGCTAGTCAATGCAGCAAGAACTATGAATCTGATTATTGATCAGAAATTTTTCGTCAGACTGTTCATATAGGAAACCCATGCACAGTAATATTTATGGGGTTACCAATTCTTTTAATTCTACACATGTTCTAATAATACTTTTTTCCTAATAATTCAAAATTCAGACTAACTTCCAGGAGGAGCAATGAAACTCCAGTTGTCTGTTACTACTTATTGGCAAAAATAAATATTTTTTCTTCTCATCTACCATTTCTGCACTTCTTGGAGTGAAGATTAAAGCTCATGTACAGGTTAAAGCAAATGATAAATAATGTGAGGGAGAGCAGTAGAATTTCTGAGCAATTCCTTTAATGAAGATGCTGAATTCTGCACTGTCAGAGTGAATCTTGGAAGGATTCTCACCGAGCACACAAAATTCACTGGCTGTTCTCTTTAGTTAAGATTTTTCTACTAGTGAAGAGATGTGCAGTGCAAGCTGCATCCCAGGCACATGTGCTGGTCATTGACTGGCAAGTTTGTAAAGGATGCCATTTGTCTTTCCTACCATTCTTGAGGTCTTGGCATCTTAACTGACTGCTTATTGGGATTCATAATCAAAACCAGGTGCATTTCTGAAGTACAGAAATTAATTTTCCAAGAGCTGAACGTGGAAAAAATATGAAGAATTTCAAAAGAGTTTCTTGTTTGAAAAATTATTACCCTGAATTGTTATAAGCATGCAATTGGCTCTTCAAAAAATATAAATAAAATATGTCAAGTATTACCTAAAATATGATGGTATTATAATCTTGAACCAAATTTCTATGCTACATGTGTTTGCATAACTCTATAGGAAGCAAAGCTTTCAACACTTCTCAATGCACAGGCTTTTTTCTTACCAATCAAAATTTGTGTCAAACAGCTTTGCTTCCTACGTTTATTTGCAGTACAGTCTTAAAAACAAAACAAAACAAAAAAGGAAACCTGTTTTCTTTTATCTCTGAACCACAGAGTATCTATTTTCCTAAAAAAATTAATAATGTTTCCTAGAAGAATATTCCTTCCTCATCCATAAAAAGATTGTCACACAACCAAAAGAGCTGTTGTACTTATCTTTTTGTTGTAAAGTGTTGTAAATGAGCAGGAAAAATAAAGACTAAAATGAATTCTGGAAATAAATATGTCATATGGGAAACTTTCCCCCCACCCTCAGATTTTCAATGGAAACCTGGAAAAGCGTATTCTGAATAGCGGATTTGTATTCAAAAATTGTCATATACCTCCAGAATACAAATTATATTGTCAAAATATGGAATGACTATAGAACAAAAGAGCCTACAAATAGATTAAAACTACTGAAATAGTGGCAAGTGGAAATGATATATGCAAAGTGTGTTGTAAAAAACACAGAGCCCTCTCATAGCACACTGGATTATCCATGAAGATAGTCAAGCAGGGAAGAAAAGGAGATCAGTCCTTTATTTTTATTTGTATGATGCAATGAAAGTTTTTATTTAATAATAGAAAGAGCTGTGTAGGAAACATGATTCATTTATAAGGAAAAGGATGTTCTAATTTTACATGATTTGAAGCAATTATTAGCTGTGACTGTCTATTAGGAGGGAATTTTCTGGTGCGTATCATGCAACTTCCATTTTGTCATATAGACTAAACTTCTAGTTAAGATTAAACTGCTGCTTCATTCCATGAATACAGAAGGAAAATAGAACATTAGTCAGTGTCCATATGAAGTTTAACAATGCAAGTGCTGGATTATGAAACTTGGGACAGCTTAACCCCAGATGTATGTATTTGACTGAGGAAAAGGCAGCAGGAGAGCAGCACCACAGGAAGGAGGCTGAGGTCCTGCTCTGTGGCAAGTTGAACAGGAGCCAGCAGTGCCCTGGCAGCCAGGAGGGCCAACCCTGTCCTGGGGTGCATCAGGCACAGCATCACAGCCAGGCAAGGGAGGGGATTGTCCTGCTCTGCTCTGAGCTGGGGCAACCTCACCTCCAGTGCTGGGGGCAGCTCTGGGTGACACAGAATAAGAAGAACTTAGAACTATTAGAAAGTGTCCACAGAGGGGATCATGAAGGTGGAGAACGGTCTTGAGGGGAATTCATATGAGGAATGTCTGAGGTCACTTGGTCTGTTCAGCTGGAGGAGGCTGAGGACAGACCTCACTGCAGTTACAGCTTCTTGTGAGGGGAAGAGCAGGGGCAGGCACTGATCTTCTCTGGGGTGACAGTGACAGGACCAGAGGGAATGGCTTGAAGTTGTGTCAGAGCACATTTAGGTTGGTTATCAGGAGATGGTTCTTCACCCAAAGTGTGGTTGGACACTGGAACAGGCTCCCCAGGGAAGTCATCACAGAAGCAAGCCTGGAAAAGGATTTGGACAGAGCACTCAGGCACATGCTATGAATTTTGGGGAAGGCCTGTGCAGGACGATGGGTTCTACTCGACTCTTGTGAGTCCCTTTCAACTCAGGATATTCTGCTTCTGTGAGTCTAGATCCTGGCTTACGTTTCAAAAACCATATATAAGGTAGAGCAGAAATTTTGTGGTCCATCAGGAACGGAAGGACCTGTACTGCACTGTAATCACAATGAGCCTCTTAAACAGCATGCCCTCAGCCTGTCTGTTTTCTGTTTTCTGTAAAAGCTTGTACCTGGGTATGTGAACTCCCTCATTCTCAGTGTGCTTCTAGAGGCTCTTGCACTAAGTCAGTGTATTTTCTGTAGGAAAATACGAGTTTAGCAAGCAGATGAGTCATAGGGCCCTGGCATCTGAGGCTTGTCAGGCATGTTTGGCAGCCTGTGGAGCAAGCTGGCAGTGAAGGAAGGAGCTGAGACATTCTGCAGCCTCCAGAAAGCTGACCTGTGTGAGGAAAAATTATGTGCCTGGCTTTACACATCTGCACCTCAGGGACAACAAGAGATCTCTGCTGCTCCACTCATATTTATCACCTGCAGGTCTGGGAAGAGACTCACCTTAAAATTCTAGAAAAAATTAGTGAAAGCTTAGCATTTGAGGTAGTAGATTTAAGCCCTCAAGTATTAACAGTTGTTTATATTGACCAATTTTCTCCTCTATTCATAGTGAGGTGGGATTTTTTTTATTAAATTGAGAAAAATCCAAACTCACTAAAGCAAAAGTGTTACTGGTAATTATGTTGATTTTGACAGGTCCATCTTGGCATTCCAATTATACTGTTATTATTGCACAACAGTAAAAATAGAATTAAGCAGTTTGGAAATCACAAGGGATTTGTAGATACTTCAATAATTAATTAAGAAAAAAAAAGAAGAAAATCAGTGGAAATGGCTAAACCAAGAAAATTCGTGCCTTTTGCAGCTCATTAGTTGACAGTGATAATAAGATCCAGAGGTGATCCTTGCTGGTGTCAACAGTGATAATAGAAATTTTACTTAAGCATGAATATGCATGCTCTGCTATAAGCCCTATATACTTCCCGCACTCTCATCTTTTTCTGGTAAAGGCCATTAAAAAAACCTAATGGAAAATATTTTTTATATTTTTTTTTCCAATAGGGTATGTGAATATTTCTAAGGATGTCTTGAAGGTGTGCTACAATTGCCTGAGAGCTGCTGGGCTATTAACTGAAAAAATTAGTTAGGATTGTTCTGTATAAGCAAGGATTTTCTATTCTTTCATCTAACTTTTCAGTATTTGCAGATGGTTGTTATTCCCGAATCTGTTACAGCTTTCACAGAGTGTGTTGTTACTGAGTTTTGCTTAGTATTCTAATGAAGCCTTCATCCTGTTACTTTTTCACTTTACACTTTCATCACGTTTTCTTACATAACAGACTTTCTCCTTCTGTGGAATAAAACAGGCTTGCTGAGAATACACACCTTAAATATGACCCTTATTAAATCTTGAGTATTAGATACTCTTATAATAAATTCAAATGCTTAATTATCTGTTGGAAAAATTCTTTTGCTAAAGGTAACTAGGCCTTAGTTTCACTCATTAATTGTACATTTAAAATAATTTTGGCTCAACTCTGTGCTTGAAGTGGATATCTATAATTACAGTGTTACTGAACCACATTTATTGGAACTGTCTAGATCTATCAAAAATGTTACTTTCTTTCACTGAAAATTTCCTATCTACTCTACTGCTGAGAGCCTGTGAATTTTACTTCTGGATTAGGATAACATGGAAGCAAACACATGTAGAAAATACAAATCTACCAACAGAGGAGACAACCCAGTATCTTTTCCCTTTTAATGCGAAAATTGCACTAGGGAAATACACTGAGAATAAAGATTCAGGGAAAAGAATGTAAATGAGCTCAGAAAAATATATATTTGTCATTGTAGATACATTAGTATTTTTAGGTGATATATAGCATATGCTATATTATTAAAATAATATCTACATCATAGGTGTATTAAACTTCCTTTGCATAAAATTAGTAAACCTCCCATCTCCTATACCTTGATGGAATCTTTCACATCATGTTTTCATGCATACATATAGACCAGCATAATTTAAACAAATACAATAAATATCTACTTAAAGCACTTCAATATCATCTTGTAATATACATTTTTGCCAGTGGGTAATATAAATTTTTTCCATCATAATATCAAGATAATTAATGGGGAGGACTGCACTTAACAAAAATAAGTACTTAGTTTTCATATTCTGCTGTTGATATTATCTGTGTACCAAGTATTTTTCAGTTCCTTGATAAGTGCAGGAAAAAAGACTGAATGAGACTAAAATATTTTTACTTAGTCATGATACTGCACTAGTTGAAAAATCACAATTCATAGTTAATATTATAATATATTTTTAGTAAAAGCTATCAATTTGAGAAATAGCCTGCATCCTTCTCTTTCCTCACCACAAGTTCAGCCCATATACCCCTAATACCCATGCAGAAAATTGTGGACAATAGAGCAACAAGTGGCCAAGTACTTAATTTGGAAATTTAATTAAATTGAGAAAGTTTTTTTCCCCATAAATATTCTAATCACTCATTACATACATATATTCAGAATTACTGTGGACATTACAAGCAACTTTTTACAACCTCTTAGAGCCTTGAAGATGATACTTTAAAAATAAAGTCTGTGTGAAAAAGGCCAGACCATTTGAGTTAGCACTTTTATTTGAATAGAAAAATACCTTATATATATTTCTGTTTCCTTGCAGTTAACATAAATTAAGAACAAAACAAGGGAAAAATTGCTTTCTAGGATCTAGCTACCTTTTATTCACATCTCCCATCTATTTATTCACATATTCCATCTTCTCTAGGACTACTTGAGCTAATCAGAAATATAAATTTTATTTGTCTGCACGAATAATGTAGAACAGCAATAGCAGAATTTTTTTAGTTATTCCTTTTTGCCCATTCTATTTGCAGAGGATTCTTTTCTGTGCCTGTAGCTGATAATGGATGAAGCATGGAAAGACTTGTACAGCACTGAAGTACCAGTCTAGTCCACTTAAAGAAAGAAACAGGCATGTAATACTCTGAAGGTAGGCTATTAAGAAGTGATAGTGATCTTGATGAAAATTCTGATATACAGTCTCCTAAACTTGCTAAAACTGGGGTTATTATCTATTCTGTAAGCAAAAAAAAAGGTGTAAAAATGTCAGTATAGTGTGAAAATCTGAAGAACCATTTTAGCATGTCCTTTAGTTGGAACATCCATAAGTACAAAAAGGTTTTCTCAGTATGAAATAACTGATTTAATACTCTTATTTCATACCCTGCTCCAAATTGAACTGAGGGAATACTGTTCGCATAATATTCAGAAAGCTCCAACATTAGGTAAATTTTTGACCTGTAAAATACTGTAGCCTAAATTTTTCGCTGACAAAATTTTCTTAAATTTAGTGAAGGTACCATTTGTTAGCAGAGCTGTGATTTGCACATTAGGAAAATGAAAAGGAGGAAAAAGGGCCAGCTCTCCAATTCTTTTGTGTTAGGGTAGCTCAAAGATGTGCCATATCCTATATTAGAACAAGTATCTATATGGAAAAGATAGGGTAAAAATTCTTCCTCCAAAAGAGGAGGGAATAGACTGTGACTTGGGTCCATGCAGCTTGACCAACAGCAATCTACAGTCTCTGAGAAGTACTACATGAAGCAGAGGAGAGTTGGTGTCAAATGAGCTTTCCTATGGACACCAAAGAGAGCACATCACAGAAATTTGTCCATTAGGAGCAATGTCAGGATTGATATCTGAAGATAAAGATATCTGAAAATAAAGCTTAAAAGTAATTATTCAGCAGTAGCCAACACAAAACAAAACAAAACAAAACAAAAACAACACCACCAACAAAAAAATTGATTCTGAGGCGGAGTACAAGGGCAAAATATATATTTTCTAAGACAGTTTAATTCTGTTGTATCTTCAGGTCTTCCATCCAGTTTGCTCTGGCATGTTCAGATATTTGGTGTCAGTGAATTAGCTGACATATGAGTCAAACTCCTGTACAGATAATAGGCAATCTGACACCCAGGGAAATGAAAGTCATTATCTAATTCTGTATCAGAGCTATATGACACAAGAGAATTGTGATTTTCAAAATATTTCTTACTGAAGAAAAATGTACTGCTCAAAATTTCAGTAGCCTATTTGGACTTGAGGTTAGCAGTAAAACCACAAAAGAGAAAAAGTGACTTATTTTCTCATTCTTTTGCAAATGGTAGATTTTGAAGCATTAACATACCTAATTAAAATCAGATTTCCCTTTTTAGTTCCATATTTTTGACAGACACATGAAAAAACAAGCTATTTTTCTTCAGCTTGTAAATGTCTGCAGCTGCAGATGTTTCACAGATGGCTCCTGCTCAGATGCTCTGGGAACACGTATTTACCCAGCTGAATGGCAGCAATGCAGCAAATAAAGGCAACTTACAGGGATTTGGGCAGTTAGCAAGGACACCTGTTTGCTTTCTCGGTATTCCTTCTTCACACATTTTTTTTTTTTTTTTTCTTGCTGATAGATATTTTGCCAAATGACTGGACAACTCCCTGTTTTTTCAATATTTTTTGGAGGTGTCTTTTTCTATTCAACTTCCAGTGTTTTCTTTGGGTTTTTTTTCTTTTTTACCCTCTCTTTCCTGGTAGTTTGTCTTTTTTGCCAGTTTTTAGTATTAATCACATATTTTTTATTGATGATGATCTGTGGGGTTTTGTTCCCCCTAGCTGGTCTTAGAGGGAATTGTTTGTGACTTTGGGAACTTTCTGTTGGTGATGTTGTATCAGTTTTGCTGTGTCTTTCGTGTCAGAGAGGTGATACAAGGAACAGACTAAAAAAGACAAAACAAAAAATAGGAAGCATTTTTAATGAGCTCTCATTACACATACAATTGACTTCTAACGTGTCCTAGTTCAAGCCAGGGTTAATTTTTGCAGTGAACAGGAGGGGGTATGACCAGGACACAGAGGTTATTCTATGCCACCTCACATCACTATCCTGTGATGAGGGAATGGCTCTCTTTCAGGGGACAGAGGTTGACAGAGGGAGAGATCAGGTATTATTGTTTCTGTGTGAATCATTCGCATCTTTCTTGCACCCTCTGTCATTAGTATTGTTGGTGTTTCCCTTCATTTTCTCATTGCTGTTTCCAGTAAACTGTTCTTATCCTGACTCAGGATCTTCACCTTTTGTGTCTTCTCTCCATCCTGCTGCAGAGAGAGGGTGAGTGAGGGTCAGAATGAGCAGCAGTGTGGTTTGAAAAGTCTCAGTGGGTGAACTAAATTAGGGAGTAACATTCCTATTCCGTGACATAATCTTAATGGATTCTGAACATCATGAAGCTGCCTTTGCAATTTGGAAGATTTTAAAAGCTACTGTAATTTGACATACTGCTTAATTTATTTATTTATTGCTGGCTTTTTTCACCATTACTATCTAATCTTAAAATCAAGAATAGAAATAGGGATCTGTCATTTTAGTAAAATACATTTTGGGGTTTATATATTTTAAGGAGGAACTACTTTGTGCTGAGCAATAACGGTAACAATGTCATTTTAGGATTCTGCAGTTACTTTTTAGCCAATCTCCTAAACAGATTTGTATTTCACTAACAAAATAATTATATTGCTTTGTCTCCTTCTGATCTCTTCAACAATCAACACTGTAAGTCAATTTGAGATTAAGAAATTCCATGAGGAAATGCATGAGAGAAAAAGAATTTCTCTATATTTCATCACTTATTTCTTTTGTTTTCTTTTCCATCACCTGAAACACATAGCTAATTTCTTCTGAATGTATTGCTTTAATCCTCTGAGGATGTAAACATCACTGCCATTATGTTTTCATGGGTGTTATTATCCATAATCTATAGTATTTATTCATCAGTTGTGTTATATTTATTGTTTTGGTGAAATCAGACATGGAAGAAGGTCTCTCCTTGTCTCAAACACTTCCTGAACTTATCAGAAGTTTTCATAGGCCAGATGGTGAATGCAGATGGTGCTGTTCATTATGTCTAGCAGCAGAGGCTGTAATCTTCTGGCAACCACAGTTCATAATGAGACATGGTCTAAGAAAATCATGGATTCCTGCTCCTGCAATACTGAAAACTCAGTGCTCAGTTAAGCAAAAAGAAAGTGGATGAAAAATTCTATTTTCCTAGCACCTTTTGAGCACAGAAATGAGCTATATGTAGGTTCTGTAGAGAGAAAATACCTGTGATACTATTATTTAAAAAAATAAAAAAGCATTGCTGTATCTAAGGCCAAGTTGGTTTGAATTGTTAAAGCTAACTGATAATTGCAAGATTGCAAGGTAAAGGTCAGAACCTGAAATTTAGCCTTTCAAGCAGAAGGTAACAGCAAACAGTAGGGGCTGGTTGTAAATTTTTATGACACCCAAACTAATCTAAAATGGTGTCTTGGTTTAAGAGAGAGGTATTTGCCAAGGAGAGGGATGAACCCCTTTTCCCATAACCCACTCCTTTTCAATCACTATAATTTGAAATCAGACGCTTTCAGGCAGAAGATATGGGGATGGGAATAACAGTTCTTTACTAATATATCTAACAAGGCAAACAGCAGAAAACAGCAACAACTTTAGAAATTGACAACAAAACAGAACAGTACAGCTCA
>VXBI01012576.1:14102-55907 GCA_013397375.1 Toxostoma redivivum | reverse complement strand
CCAAAACCCCCTAAAAAACCACTCTAAACTTTACAATTTTCAAAATACTGGTGATCTAGTTTTAGCATTTTGTTCTCTTATTGAATATCTAAACTCCAATTTTAACCCAGTCAAGTGATTTAAATTACTTTACTTTAAATTCCTGATAGAAAAAACAAAAATATTTTATTTTTCAAAAGTTTCTACAATATCTTTGCTTGACAATATTTGCCATAACAATGCTTAAAAAATAATCTCAGCTTTTTGGTAGATTTAAATATTAAAAAAAACCTTTTCCAAACCCTAACCTTTACAGGAGGAAACACCTAAGATACCATGTGAATATAACTAACAAAATGAACTTCCTGTCCATATCACTGAAGTGCTAAGTAATCACCACTTATGAGCAGAAAAGAATGTTTTTATCACTCTAAGTTGTAGTAATTTCAACTGTGCATTTGACCCCTTCAAGAGAAGGCAAGTGCTTGTACGGCTAGAATAACTTGTGGTCGATCTCTAATGCAGATTTTTTGGTGGAGTGTTCTCTTGAACTGTTTGTGGGAATAAGGAAAAGGACCATGGATAGTATCATTGAATTACATCTGTCTCATACCATTTAGGTTTGCTGCTTAGTCAGAAAAGCACTTAATTGGCTGCTTTTTCAAAATGCAGTTTTTTTCAGTCAACAAAGTGATAAACTGAAGAAGGGAAATCCTATGTCTTTCAAGAAGGGAAAAGAAATATCTTTCTACACATGTATGAAATCAACTTGTGAAACTAATTCGTTTGCACTAGTGATCACTGAGGCTGAGGGCGTATTGGGATCAAAATCAAAGACTGGAAATCCTTTTAGAGATGAAAACATCAACAGTCGCATTAACTTGAATGGGTTAGGGAGATCAGAGAAATTCAGAACTGTTTTTACTTGAGGGTGATGAATTCCAGCAGTACTGAGGTATCCAAGCAGCTGTAACCAGTAATCCCATAAGCACTGCCCTGTACTTCCTTCTTCAATCCCATCCAAAATCCTGTCTGCTCTCAGAGGTATGAGACTGGTTTATATCTATCTTGAATATGATACGAAACAGTAATTTTTATTTTCACAAGTTCTGCCTTTGTAGTAATGTTAATTAATTTCTCAATATGTAAAACTTGCAGGATTTCAAATTACTAATTCAGCTCCATATTTCAGAAATACAACATAGCCCTTGGTCTTTATAGGAAAGTGAAACATATCTCCTAGAATTTTTTTCCTATTCTCAGCTATAACTGAAAACGTGAGATTCACATAGACCTTCAGAGTAAGGAGAATTAAATTTGGAAGCTGTGTCCAGAGTTTGTCTCTGTATCTTTTGAAAAAACTACCTTTTGAAAACCTTTCAATCTTGCTTGCTCTGTTTAGCACAATTAACACACTGTAATTAGGTTTTTTAGTTCAATAGCATGAGGCTGATAGACCAGCTCTAACATTTTCCCTCCTTTTGTTCTCCTCTTGTGACATCATACAAGTTACTTGAAATAGGAACTTACCTGTACTTTTTAAACCAATTTGTCATAGAAGGGATATTCACTTACTGTGAAAAGCATTCTGAATTTTCTTTATTGAGATATCTTTATTTGAAATCCAGTGTGTTTAATGATTTTTTTTCTGATTGCAACTGGCTGAACTCTAAGTCTGAGCTTTTACAAGGATTTTATAGGCTAGCTTAATGACTTTGTGACACATTTAAGCACTCAAGTGTTTAACACACAAGTAAAAAAATCTTGGATCCATGTTAAGTTCTTTTGGAATTTCATTTGTATAACCCTGCAAACTATTTATGCTAGTCACTTTTGTGCTAAATTTCTAATCTTTAAAGTATTAATAAACATGGCTTCATTAGCCCATGCATGCTAAAATTTCTGTACATTAGTGCTGCACTACAAGTCTTTAATTTTATCATAGCAATGAGTATTGCACCAAGTCAAGTAATAGTAGCAGTGAATTAGAATATTCTAGAAAAAAGTTATGTGTTAATTAGGTTAATATGGTACTAATGTGCTTACAGATGGTAATAATACCTACAATTTAAACTAAATATATCGCTGTATAATAAAAATAATATAAATATGAAAATAAAAATTTCAGTTTTGTTTCTATAGGTTGTATCTGCTGATTGAGAAAATATATTTTAAAATTTATTTCTAATTCTAGGGGAGACAAATGGTAACAGATAACAGCATAATATGCTTTCTATTTTTTTGTTTCTACTTTGGTAGAAAAAGAAAATCAAAAATCCATTACATTGGTCATGTTTGGAGTGATTAACTTGTATTTAAAGGTAAGTAGAAATTTAATTTTACCTTCGAATCAGGGATTTGACAATTCTTTTTTCTTACTCAGTGCTAAAACATTATAAGGCATACCAGAAATATGGAGATTTGTAAAGCTGACAAATATTTCTGATAAATGTTTCCATCTTTAGTCTTTGAATACTAAGTTCTAGATTGGTATGGAAGCCTTTTGTGTGCAGCTTTGTGACACTATTTTGTTAAACTACTTTTGTTAATAGCTTTTTTTTTAATGCTAAAAGTTCCAATTTGATCAGTTCCAGGTACTATCAAAAATTTAGCAAAAGCATAACAATCTATAATGTTTAACTTTCATACATTGAATAGTTCCTTATATTTTACTATACCAGTTTCAAACCAGCCAAGTACAGCATGGCATGCAGGCTCCTTAGTAGTAATCATCTATCTGCTTTTCCACCAAACCTTGGTATTCCTCTTTTCTCCTCATCCAGTTCATGATACTATTTCTTCCACACATCTTATTCTCTCTGGAGTTCTTGCCTGCATGGAGCTGCAGTGACAAAATTCTGTTTATGGTAAATAGTGCCTATTTCAGCTACTTCATTACATTGACAACACACACATATTTCCTGGGGAAAATCTCACTCATACCAGTTTGGGTCCATGTTACAGCCCTCACTTGGATTTGATATGCTCCTACCAATGTTAAGGAAATCATTAACCTGCCTTCTCTGGGCCTGCCTCCAGTTACGGATGAAAAAACTTTGAGTAATACATGTTCTTGTGATGCATCAGAGATTCATATTTTCAGAACCTTACTGAAAAATCATCATATTTGCACATATGCTGATCCCTTTTTAAATCATCACACCAAATGCCAAACACTTATGGTTTCACTGTTTCCTATTGAAAAATGCTGCTATGTTCTTTCTAGTTGCAAACAGCAGTTGAACACCTTCTGAGATGGTACAACAAGATGTACAGTCTCATCAGAAGAAAAGAATGGAAATGCATCAATATGAATAGATTTTTTTCAATACAAATCCTCCAAAAGAATAAATTTTTAAAATTCTCTAATTCTTTGATTTAAAATCATACTTTTCCTCTGTAGAGAAAATCATCTCCCATTGCAGTGCATTGAAAACATTGTGACTCATCCATGCTCACCAAATTATCCCTTCCGGTATTTTACAGAGCAAGAGGAAGACTCACATTTACAGCTTCTAAAACCTAATAGATGAGCCTAATATGCCTTTGTCCTGGCTATTTAAAAGTAAGCTAAAACTGTAAATTGTGAAAATTATAAAAGCCCTCTGTCATGGGGCTTTCTTCCTTTATGTCATCTTTCAGGAAGACAGTCTCACTCTGGAAAACTTACAGGGTCTAACTTCTTCATTACTTGAATTTTCCCTAATAATAGTTGTGGAGTTTAAACCTAGTCATCACTCTATGAAGAAAACTCAATTATAATATCACCAAGCAAAGACACTGCAGGTAAAGAACATGTAATTTGTTCTGTCACTGAGAAAAGTCCTTCAAAAGCTACTGCTGGTTTTCCATCTCCTTCCATGTTCAGAGAACTTCCTGTGCCAAGAAAAGTAATTTTACACAGAGCTGTCCTTTTTCTGCCTGTACGTTGTATGCCTTTTGCTAAATTTAATCTTCTAATTAGGCTCTGCATGACAATGAGATAACTTTAGAAGACAGTAACTTCTGGATTTTTTTTTTGTTGTTGTCTCTGATACAGTCTTGTCTGTAATTCTCTGCTGTCAAAACCTTTGGAATTAACCATGAAGGTCAAATGTTTAAAATGTAGTGCTATGGGATAGAGAAGTTAAAGGTCACTGAGGCTTCTTCTATATTTCTTCTCATTTTGAGACAGCATCTCTGAGACACCATAAATGACCAGAGCTGTGAACTCCAGAGAGTTTTATGCAAGCATCAAATATATGCAATAATCTACCTTTTCCTGTTTAGCAAATGCATTTCTTTTTCCAATCATTCTAAACTCCAGAACATTTTTTGCATTCTAAAATACTCTGACATTTCCATCCAGTTCACTGAAAAATTCATGTATCTCCCAATGATTTATGATTTAATATTATGCAATGCTATGAAAGTTAACATGAAAAAACAGAAATATTTTGGAATTATAGTTCTTTCTACTTTCTCATTCTCATTTAGAATTATTAGAAGAAATAAAGAATTAGCATAGGTTTAGAAAAGTTTTTCTGGTCTTTTATGTATTTTGTGTCTTGGGGTGACTTTACGATGCTTGTATCCCCAGTCATCAGTTGCTGTTGAATATCGAGCTCTGCAGCTTTAACACTGGTTCCAGGAGTGAAGGGGGAGAGCAGAGATGCAGAGTTTGTTATCAGAGACTGCACCTGCTCCCCCACATCCTTCACACGGGCTGTGCTGTCTGCAGCGGACAGCAGGAGAGAGCTCTCCTTGGCTTTTGGTTGGCTTTTTCTGGCTAGCTGAGGCAAAGTTCCCTGGACTGTGGATTTTCCCTCCTTTATCTTGGAATTGTTGGACCCTGCTCTGGACTGAAAACCCAGAGGAGCACAGGAGCTCACCCCTGTGTCCCACCAGGCCTGGCCTGGGCTGTGACATTTCCCAGCACCGGAGGGGCTGAGAGCAGCCTGAGTGAGCCGGGCTGCAACCCATGGAAGGGACTCTGCTGAATCTGTCAACTCTCCAGAGCAGCAAAAGGCTTTGCTGTTTGGTATTGCTCTTTTTTTTGTGCTGGGAAGTGCTTTGCCTGTTAAATAAACAGGGTTTTTTTCCATTTCTCTCTGAGGAAATATTTCCCCAAAGCAACTGGGGGAGGGACTGCTTGAATCAGTTTCCTACAAGGACCCCATTCACAGGTTTCCTTCCAAATTTGCCCTAAACCAGGACATAAGTATATTGAAATGTTGGTTAATATAGACATGTGGCTCAAAGAAGTTCAAGCATTTTTGTAAATACACAAGCCAGGTAAAAACCCCCAAATCTCTGAATACTCGTGATTTTGCAGTTTAGATCACAATAGAATTGGGATGGGAACAGAAAAAGAAAAAAATCTAGAAAGGGAAGTTGAAAAGCAGGGAATGAGCAGCAGGGAGGGGAGAAAAAGGGCTAGTATTAACTTCTTTTTAATGATTATTAAGACTATTTTTGAGCATGTCTTTCAAGGGTAGCTTAATGTCAATTGATAAAATCATGTGTAGAACATGACAGTTTTTACACTAGGCATATTTGTGCTTAACATTCCTATGTTTCTACAGTAATTAAGACAGATGTCAAAGCTTAAAGGAATCTAAAGAGATATATTATTTTTGCATCTTTTGCAAAAAAATCTGGTATAAGTGGGTCAGTAAGGAGTGAGGAGTGGAGGATAAAGGAAAAGGAAGTGAAAGGAGTTTTTGTTTTCCTTTTAAATGTCAGTGTCACTGGAATTCTTAAGTAACATTAACCATTTAGGCTACCTGCTTCCACAAGTTTTCAGCTATAATTCCACATTCTACTCATTTAATCATAAAAATGAAGTCTTCCCAAAAGAGTTTGTGTATAAATATCAATTGAATTTGGTGATTTTTTTTGCCTCTAGAATTACTTGAGAACTTCTGGAAGTTCCAGCCTAAATTCTAGTTTGGTTTGTTTATTTGTTTGCTTGTTTTTGATAACTTTTAGAATATTTTATTTATTGAAGCAAATAAGAAGTGGACCCAGAGCTGTCCTCTTCTCTGTGAGTAATTAAATGGCTGGTTGTTCACTTCATGAACAGGCCAACGGCAAATACTTATTACAAAAGAAGACTCTAACAAAAAGAACAGCTCAGTACTGTAAGTTGTCCACACAGATATTATTGTACGGTACTCCAGGTCAAAATTGCCTTGAGGGTGGTGTGGATTGTTCATTATTTCCATGTTGGGCAAGTCAGAAAAGGAGGAAAATATTTACTGAAACCAATAGTGTGGAATTGGATATATTGACAATAAATCAATAACTTTTTCAGATATATATTTTCCAGTAAAATGAAACATATCTGCTATAATTGCTTAAAAAAATTATTCAGATACATACAACTTGAATTTTTTTAAAAAAAGCCAACTAGGTTGAAGTTTGGCATAGCATTATTTTATGAGTGTTGGACTGCAAGGTAGTAGGTGTCATGAACAGTATAGCTGGGTGTTTTCTGACACCTGCCAAATGAACAACAGATGAAAAAAGGGAGTCAGTACAGAAGATAAAAGACACAAATTACTATTATTGTTGTTGCTATTATTGTTATTATTGCTGTTGTTGTTGGTGGTATTATTATTATTATATTCTTGTTGTTTTTATTGTTATTATTCTCTGGTGATGATGATGATGAGGAGAGGAGGATGGTGATGATGTCAATTATGTTGGAATTTCTTCTGTTATTTGAAACCTAAAAACTCCATTGAGCTTCACTAACCATAGATAGAAGTGAAATTTGAATCATCCTGTCTGGTCTGAAATCTTCACAGCAAACATCTGGAAGTTGAATATCTAAAAGAGTGTTCTAATGGCATCACTATTTTTGTGCAGATGTTTTGAAAAGGAAAGTCTGGAGGTAAATCCTGATTTGGAAAAGATATTTATGAAAGATACTGCTTTAGAACTCCAAAATCTATAAAAGGATATAATTATGTAAGCAAATTTTATTTTTCAGCTCTCTTATTACCC
This sequence comes from Toxostoma redivivum, assembly GCA_013397375.1. NCBI lineage: Eukaryota > Metazoa > Chordata > Aves > Passeriformes > Mimidae > Toxostoma > Toxostoma redivivum. Next base: position 48,938 of record VXBI01012576.1, on the reverse strand, counting down.
TATTTTCACAAAACATCAAAAAATCTAATGAACTGCAAGGAAAGTAGTAGTTTCTATATTTCTATTAATGACTGCATTATTCACAACTCCAATAACAGCATTTGCCTGAGAAGCAGTTGTTTTTGTCTCAGAGTTAATAGTCCTCACACACTTGGTGAGGACAGGTATATTTAATTTACTGTATTTTAGGGAAGCAGCTCACCAAATTCAAATAGCCACTGCAATGTTCCACTAATATAAATATTTTTTGCTGCAGCACATTTTGCCAAGTTTTTTCTACTTTTCTGTTATTAGCCATGCCCTACATTTATGATTGCCAAAAAAACAGCTAATTCAAATAAAGTGTTATAAACGAAACTAAAATATTAAATCATATTTTTTCTTGCATGAGGTATACTACCACCTCTTTTTTTAATCCTATTTCATTTGTCTCTTTTTGCTTCCATAATATACATCTCTTTTCCTGCTCTAGAGAGTACAGTCATGACTAAATTAGAAAATGTCTGTGGTTTGTTACACTAAGAGGGTTATTGTAACTAAGTAATGTATTAAAAATAAAAAATATTTTCTATGGTACAGAAAAGTTATGAAAATTCACTTAATTTAACCTAAAGCTGGCAAGGATTCTTCTAGTTAAGTACAAAAGCTTAATATTTAATGGTGTACTAAATAATTACAACTTGACTGAGTTTACTGAAACAAGTCTTTTTACTATCTTTATGCCAGTGTTCACTTATTTTAGCAGTCTTTCACTACAAAGGTTCTGTTACTTGTGAAATTCTACTCTACTTTTAATTTCATTTTAACCTTCATACTCTATTGCATGGTCCTTGCAGTAATAGCAGAAAACCTGATAATAAACACTTCTATGAGCAAAAGCAGTTATCTGCTCTCTTTAGTATAGAAAGCCAACATGCAGAGACCACCCTAAGTTTGCATGTACGAGGTGCATGAAAGGGTTGAAAAGGAGGAGTGCTTTAAGTCATAAGCAAACTGAGCTACTTGGTGTTCAATGTATTATTTGGGCTAATTGTGTCCTAATTTACTAACAGTTTTTTGCTTCCTGACTGCTAAAACTGAGGAACATCTGGAAGTACACAGGTGTTTGTGAAGCCTCATTGCCCAAACTAGGGTTTGCCAAGGCTCAGCCAGGAAAAAAGGAGAAAATCAATGTGTGAGGGATATCTTCAAGCCTCCACCTGCTCTGGCAAAGGCTGTTGTCACCTGGGGCTCTCTGCTAATTGGAGCTTTTCTCCAAAGATATGTACTAGCTATGACGTAATGGAGGCATGGGCTCATTCCTTCTTGCCTCTGCCTGCTGGAACTGTGGCAGAGGTGAGAACTTTCCATGCTCAGGGAATTCTTTACTGATCCCCCTAAATATCGGTGTGTTGTTAGCGATACTCAGAGCAGGGAACTTAAAAAGAGGGGTTTTTTTTGTTATATTTTTATTTGTATCAGCAAGAAACTGATGGGTAAGAGGATTAAGAGGTTTAGGATTCAGTAGATACGTGGATATCTTATAATTATAGGAACTTTAAAAGTATGTTTGTTTTTAGAGACCTGATCAATTATCTCTTCATGAAAGAAAACTTCTACATCAAAACAATCAAGGAAGAGTACTAGAGGCTTTTACAGAAGCACAGAATGGATCATGGTGGAAGGGACCCAGTGGTCATCTGCTCCAGCCTCCCTGCTCAAGCAGGGTCATTGCAGAGCATTTGGCACAGGATTTCAGCCAGAGAGTTTTTAAATGCCTCCAGTGAGGGAGATGCAACAATCTCTCTGGGCAGCCTGCTCCAATACATGGTCACCTGTGCATGAAAAAGTTCTTCCTCATGTTCAGGTGGAGCTTCCTATGCATATGTCTGCTCATTGCCCCTTGTCCTGTTGCTTAGTGCCCAGAGCCTGGCTCCACCCTCTTGGCACTTCTTCAGACACTTGTGGACTTGATGACGTCCCTTCTCAGTTGTCTCTTTTTGAATGAACCAATCCTGATACTTTGGTAATTTTTGGTTAATTGTCAGCATTAGCTAATGGAAAATAGGTCTTGAATGATGTCCCTGTCACTTTTTACACTTTGCTGGAAGTCAGATATAAAGTAGATATAAAGATATCTACTAATGCCAACTCTATGAAAATTTCCTTATGCTTCAGGAGCCTGACTTTGTAAACAACTTTGATGTATACATATACATTGTTTAAAGAATAATTATCTGTAAATGCGTTGAGGTAATTTTTTCCTCTGTCAGAGCTATTGTTGATGTAATATTTTTAGTATACCCGTCTGCTCACCTCTTTGTAGGTGACTTCTGTTTCTCTCTGTGAAATTCAGGTGTAGTCTAGCCCAAGCTATCCAAAGTGAAAGTAAGAAGCCTTATTCATATGAAAAACATCAATGAATACTTTATATTTTTTTTTAATACTGGTCACCTTATTTTTTCTGTCAAAATATGAGGATCTATTTACCTTTTTAAAACTAGCCCATGATCAGCTCAGGAGATAAGTTACTTCCTTTACGTAATATTCTAACATTTGTTTTTTTTTGACAAAAATTTATTTGCATGGAATTTTTTGTAAGATCTGAACTCATCCTGCTTTTCAACAGTCTTTTTCAACAATATGACAAAAAAAATATCATAAAACTTAACATTGAAAGGGAGAGAAGCATAGAAGAAGATGATATTTAAAGGCAAAGCTAATTTCATAAACATTTTTTTCTAATAGAAAGAGCTTCCTGGCAAACAATTTCACATCTGTTGTGGGGTTTTTTATACAAATTTCCACTGTGATTTGGGATAATGCATGACAATTAGATTTTACAGTGAGTTGTAGTATAAATTTAGGTAGAATTAAGAACAGTTATTCTGTGTTGTGTTATACGTAGAGTCCCCCTGAAGTAGATTGGCTTTGTTGAAAGAACTTTAGTTATTAAGGCATATTCTTTCTGTTCACTGCTGTATCGATTACACAGGATGAGAAAGGAGGGAAATCGTATCCCTTCCATTGTTATTTCAAAATACTAGGTTGTTTATATANTGTGTTCTGAAGCTGGAAGTCTTCAATACTGTTTCAGACCCTCCTGCAGGCTTGCAGTAAGGCTTTAAGTAAGGTTCCCCATAAAATACGCGTTTCTGATACTGCAGTCTAGGGACAACTGCTGCTGTTAAATGGTTTTCTATATTAATTCCTTTTCTTTAAATTAACACTTGAAGCTCTTCATATAAAAGAGACTATATACTTTCAAAAGTATCAAAGAATCTGGGAAATATAGGAGTAACTTTTTCTATCTCTTTCCTACAGGAAAAAAAAGAATAGTAATTGATGATGCTTATATAAGAACATCAAATAATGGACAAAGCTGCAAATAGCTTACAGTTGATCACTGTAATAGTTACAGAGAACAGAGATTAGTGGAATAAGCTCCTCCTGACCTCATTTAGATGTTTTCTTGTTTTGAAATGAAGACCTTATGTTCAGAAAATCCAAGTTCATTGTTTTGTCTAACATCCTTTCTTATATACTAGTGTACCTACCTACAATCTTGCATTTTTACATTCCTGTGCTTAGTGTAATAGTGTGCAGAATAGGACCTCTGAGTGAATTCAGATCTAGCATCTCTGTTATCTTGCTCTGAAGGGATATTCCAAGATTGCAAATTTCCCTGGTGAAATTCAATACTCACTTTTAAATATTCTGGCTTCTGAAATTTCCTTAAGTGCAGAAATCTTGGTTATATCATCTGCACATGACTTCTTTGGCATGATTGTCGGAAGTCCTGTCTCAAAAATAGGAGGCCACCCTTACTCTTCCAATTTGTGTCCAAATCCTGCTTTGAAATTACATACCTATTTCACAAGAGTATGTTGTATCTGGTGAGGGATATATTTCACATCCACGAAGACATTTTTGCCAGGTTCATTCTCAACTGCAGGAAGTTTCTGGGAATTTTTGATGGAAGATGTAAAATAGTACACATGATCAGATACCTACAGCTGTGTAAAAACATTAAAAGCATATTCCTCCAAATTATATGATTTGTAGCTCAGTTTAGCAACTTAATATGTAAACAGTAATTTACAATAATTTCTAAGTAACTTTTGTTCTATTTTCTTTTGAATGCACAAATACTTTGCATCCTAAACATACTTCAATGAGGAGATGCATGCATAAGGGGCCACTGGAAGAGAAAAAACTTTTTGTCTCTATTTAATAATGGTGTACTAAGTTCGGGATTTTTCATGGGTTAGTGCTAAAGTAGTTTTAAAATGACATTTCTTGCTTACTGGCTGCTGCTTATTATTTACTGATTTCAGGCTGTACCTGAAAGCTGAAAGCCATTACCTGTTAAAGCTCTCCACTGCTGATATTTTTACCATAGAATATGCTTAGTTGCCAATACACCAAGCCAGTAGTAGCAACCCAGGACTGATTATGAAATGTTGGTAATGTGATTATTTTTTAAATATCATCACTCTGTCTGATTTTTAAATCACAAGATCCATGTCTCTTGACCGCAGGAGCCTTGCTTATTTGTATAATCTACTTTACAGAATCATCCTATTCATTTTGACCAAAAGATGTGTTTTTCATGCATTTTAGAATTTTCTAAAATAAGAATATCCTTTGCAGGATAACTCCCTACTGAACTGCAATCAAAGTAATGCCCAGCTTTAATCTGTATATCAACACAGCAGGCAAATATAATATTCAATCTTACTGGCACAGCAGCTTTAAGTAGATAGTACATTTAATAAGACCATTGTGTATAAGTTAAACCTTGTTTTAAATCCTGCCATTTTATGAAGATAGCATAAGTATGGCTTCTTAAGCTATCATACTGGGATATAAAATACACTTTCTTTTATGCTTTTCTTTGTTTGTACTTCATTTGTCCGTGAGAAATTGACAGACATGGTTTTTGTAGCTAAGAGGGGATTTCTGTTGTACTTCTGTAGCAATTTGCCCCCTGTGGGACAATGTGTTTTATTCTCACTATGGATCCTCCTCTTGAACCAAAGCCCTAGAGGAAAACTGGCAGACAAGGACTGAGATCAGAAACATTCCTGAGTGTAAATGACACACTTTTGTGAACTCTTAATCCATTCACAGCCATTATTCCCTTTTGCCTATAAGGGCTGCCTGGGAAAAAAAAAAATTGCTGCATGGTCCTTTGCTGAAGCTGCATTTCTGACAGCATCTGGGTCTCATTCTGGTTTCACTACTGTTGGTAGCCAGCAGCTTTGCTGAAACAGCTGTAAATAAGGGCATTTATAGTTTCTTTTTGCTGGTTTGTATAGCTCACTTTTTCCTTTTGACTATTCCTTTTTGCAAACTGTAATAAAGTTAATATATTTTTTTTTTTAATTTTTTCTTGTTACACCCTAAAAACTTTCAAATTATTGCTTTCTTTACTAATTGTTAGATGCAGCATCAGCTACCCTTTCTGTCTTCCTTAATTAAGCCAGGGAAGGAAATACATGTATTTGCAAATTAAGGGAAAAGAGAAAAGCTAAAAAAAAAGATATAAAAGTGAGGAAGAAATTTCACCTCCAAGTGTCCCCTGCAGAGAAAATTTTTATAGATTTCCTAGTGACCTTTCATCTACAGCTATTTGAATAGAGGAAATTTATCTTCAAGGTTCAGAGTTGCAGACACAATTTTTAGTAGTTAGCTAAATGCAAAAGCTTTTTAAGTTTTTGTAAAAAAATTAAATATTGTGAATATACCTATTTTTACATTCCTATGTAATTAATATTTATTATTGTTTGTAAATAAAGTCGATGGCAGCAGTAGAACTTAACTGTAAGTTCAGATCTACAGTCAAACTGTTATTTAGTCCAAAAGCTCTTCCATCATAGAATAACTGAAGAAGTTTTAAATGTGGAACAATAATTTTATGAGTATTAATTCCTCTCCAGTGCAGACAGAGAAGTATTTGGAGAGTACCTGGAAGACAGAGGGTGCTCTACCACCAATAACCTCTGCTGTTAAACATTTGTAAGATTTATATCTGCTACATAAGACTGGTGGAGAGGAACACTTACCCTAGGATGTCTTGTTGAAGAATACATTCAGTGCAGGCAGCTCAGGTGCAGCTGTGCTGGGATCTGCAGGTTCAGCTCTGGGCGGGAGCCCGAGGCAAGAGGCCAGGAGCTGCCAACCCTTGGCCAGGAAAGGGCACAGGGACCTGTGGCACCAGCCTGGAGACCAGACACTGAGACACAGCAGGAGCTGATGGCTCAGGAGGAACAGCAATAGTTTTGCCCTTGGACTGTGAGGGTATAAAAGCCCAGGAGTTCCTTTGTTGGGGGTCTCTCCTTGGAGGCACCAGCTTGAGGTGTTTTCTGTGTTGCTGAACCCTGAATAAAGTGCTTTATGGAATAAGACATCTGAGGCTCTTCTAAGGCAAACCTGGTGCCAAGCTGGTAAGGAAACTTTATCTGACCGTGCAAAAGTGGGCTGTGTGGGGAGTCAGGGGAGGTAATCTGGCTCATCGGAGCCGGCCACTGGGAAGGGGTTTCAGTGCCAGCTGTGACATTCTCTAGTGGTAGGACTGTGGCTGCCAGGAAGTCCTGTGAGTGGTCAAACTGAGAACTTTTCTTAACAGCTTTCTTTGAGGACCATGCTTTGTACCAGGTCTCATGGTTGAAATCTATAAAGCATGACAACATCTGCATTATCTTGAAATTCCCTTTCTTTCAAAGATATTTAAGAGTAATTAAGGACTTTACTTCTGAGATCTATAATAGAATGCTTACTGTATATATTCCTTTTGAATTCTCTCCTGAATTATCCTGCTGTTCTTGAGAGTATGAAATATTTGCTTTCTTATTGCCAACTATGCCTCTCACAGACCACACGTGATGTACTTCAAGTCAACCTTACCACCTTTTCTTTCTCTATTCTCATACACCTCAAGACCAGGTGCTCTTTGTTAACATGAGGTAGCCATCATACTACTACTACTATTATTACTACTACTACTACTACTACTAATAATAATAATAATAATAATGATGTTACCGCTAGTTTGAAGAGCTGGATATCTTTGTCTGAGGCTGCAGTCTGGTCATGGTCTTTTTTCAATGTTTCTCTACACGAGTTTTAGCATAGTACAAAAAACTCCAAACAAACCATAGCTACCTTTTTTTATGGTACCATAGTATTTCAGCCTAAATATCTTTGCTCCTCCTACTCACTTTTTTGTTATAGCTCTACAAAAATCCATTGTGACATCTGAATATCTCTTTATTTAAGACCCTTCATAAGTGTGTTCCCAGAATTCAGCTTTGGCTGCTTTATTCATTTTAACTTCCAACTATTTACATAGGTCATTTTTTGTAACATTTTACCCAACCATGGCTGATTTATTTCAATAAGGGACATCTACACATATTATTTCAAATATTTGTATATTTAATTTATAAAATTGCCATCACAAGGAGTGATAAATGAAAAAAATTTGCATGTCATTATATCTCCTGGATTTGTCTCTATGTAATTTTGCAATCATATGCCCCAGAATGAATGTCATAAAAGTTTAGTTGTTTCTGTAGTATTTATCAGCTATTTTACATTTATCGAACTTTAGTTTTAATATTGCAAAGCTTATCTAATTGAAGACAAAGTTATCTTCTGAGAATTAAAACTTGTCTATCAATTTTAACAATTGCTATGCTCTCTTAGGCTCACACTATGAATTAGAAATTATTGCCATTAATGCACTTCTAATTGCAGTATCTTCTGAAACTAGGCTGGATATTAAATATGAATCATGACAAATGTTTTCTGTAAGTATTCTTTCTTGAAAAAGAGTTCTTAGGATTTTTGTTTAAGTATAATTTCCTGTCAAGATTTTTTTTTGCTAACTACTCAGCAACAGTGGAAAGAAAAAAAGAATTGGGTTCTTTCTACTTAGAAATAATTCATTGGAGCTGCTTGAGACATTTACTTTTTAACGCCCTTTTCAGATATTTAAAATAATTATTTTCTTTCTAAGAGACAGAATGATTTTGTAATATGTGTTGATGACATGAAGCAACATATGGAAAATCATTTGACTTCTGCCTTTTTTAGGTCACTGTAAGAATAAGGAAGAGAAATTGTTGATACAGTTAATTTTCCTCATTGTTTCACTCTTTTGTTTGTTTGTTTCACACCTTCAACCATTTTACAAATTTTTTATTTTTTTTAACCATTTCAGAAAATATTGTTGTGTAAATTCTCAGTAGGTTTGTAGTGAAAATGTCCAAAACAGTTTTGGGTTTTTTTCCTAAAGATTAGAGGGAAGGTAGCTCATCTAAACTGCTGGCCTGAATTTGGTGAGAAAAAGAGAGTTATACAGCTGCAAAAAATTTCTCTTTTTTCCTCATCACAGACAAATATATATTTCAATTTCATAACTCACACATAGCCAGCTAAACCTAAGATCTAAAACATCAGTGATCACTGTTGAATCACGTTTAGAGGAGCACACATCAGCAAAATTAATGACAAAGGTATGTCTGCAAATGAGCAAATGGGAAAGTAAACTTGTGTTTCTCATCAGTTCCCAGAATCATACTGGAATTTATTTGTCAATGTCAACAAATAAAAACATGCTGAAATAAATCTAAAAAGTGTGAGAAAATGAAAACTGACAAGCTACACAGTGTTCCAAAGAACACAAGGATGAGTCTGATTTTTTTTTCTGTGACAAAATAACATATTTCATGAATAGGGGAGAAGCAGGAGATGTGCTATCTTCACTTATGTAAGGGTTATACCAGCCACAGATTTTCTATTTTGAAAGATCACCCTGGAGAACACAGTACAAAATACATTATGGATTACATTGGATAGAGTCTCTTTGCTGAGACTAATTATCAGTGGTTCATAATCAAAACAGAAGTGTGTAGTGGGTACTGATATTCAATATTTTTCATTAGTAGTCTGAAAGATAGAATGCAGGCTGTTCATTACATTCACAGATCAAGCTACACTGTGGAAGATTACCAGCCCAGGCAATGTTTCGGGCTCTGTACCAATTATAAACTGTTGCTTACTTAAGGGAACACAAACATGGGAGGGGGAGCCAGTCAGTAATAGCCATTTCACAGAGGATACCTAAGGGATTTAAACAAAACATAACACCAGCATGAACCAGAGGTGATACGCTGTTGCAGAGCAACAGAAATTAGAAATTTATATATAGTGTCTCTAAAACAGAGCGAACTACTTTTTCACTTTTTACTTTGATGTGGTGCAAGCTGAAGTACTATGTGAAGTTTTAGGTTTTACAATTTAAGGAGGATGCTAAATAAAGGTAGGGAATCTGAAGAAAATATTGAAAATTAGTTAAACACTAGGGAAGTCTGGTGATAACAGAACAATTTTCAAAAATATTACGGATGGCTGCAAAAAAAAGCAAGTCATGGTAATTAGGGATCTCAGTCTTAATAGTGCAAGTACCTTGTCCACCAGATGACATGGATGATGCCAGAACTAAAGTATTAAGCAAGATTTAAACCTTTAACTTACTCACTGAAGAGGAAGAGCCTTGCTTAAACATAAGTTATTTTAGAGCTATGTAGACTTTTTCTTTGGAAGATAAATATATATTGCTAAATTAAATAACATTGAACTGTACTGTTATTTTTTATATTTTTATAAAAGAAAAGAGAACTATTTTTCTCATTTTGGTCAATGGAAACTCTCCTCTGACTTTTAGTTTGGGAGCATTGAAGAGAGCACAGACTATGTTTGGTTTCACAGGAATACAATACATTTTTATAGATGTTTAGAGTGCTGTTAGCTCTGTGCAGTTTAGATTCATTCATATCCATTTTATAGCCGGAAAAGGGTGTATTCCAGCCATTCTGGATGACCAGGATCCTAACCTATGTGCATTAAATAAAGATGTGTGACAGGAATTATAATCCCCAGAGTGACATGGAATAAGTATGTGTGGCCATTTAGGGGACATCATACAGACCGAAAATCTAAAGAGCAGTTGAAGGTTATGGTTACATGGAGATGAAAATAATCTGCCTAAAACTTGCCACCATTTTTCCATTTTTTTGGCCATTGCCTCTATTTCCTTAAGAGACAAAACCGTGCTCTTCTTTACAACAACATGTTAAAAGTTCCTTCATAATTTTTGTGATTTTGTTTAAAATGTACTTTACCAGTGATTGGATGAGGAAGTGCAAATAAGTGGCCGGGAGAGGGCTTTTATATTTTGCCTCCTTTTTGTGTGGAAATTGCAGCTGAACTTAGATTGAAATCTACTGTAAATTTTGTAAGTATGAAAGAAAATATTTTTTCCCTGCAATAGAAATATCCTCTGTTGTTGAAGTTTCATTTTATATTTTTCCAACTAACCATAAAGAAAATAACAGGATTTGTGATACGAATATAAGGCTATTTTAAATAAATAAATAAATATGCAGACTGTGAAATCAAACAGTTATTTTTGATTCTGATTTTGGTTTCTGTTCAGTTTGGACATGGTTTATCTTTTCTACACTGTTGAAATTAGTCGGTAGAGGCATCTTCATTACCATACCGAATTCTGCTGTCTGTATCACTGATGAAGACTTTAAACAGTGTTGGTCTCAATACGGACCCCTGAGGGACACCATTCATCACTGAACTCCTTCCACACATTAAACCACTTAGTCAATGACGTCCAGATGAGACCATCCCAACAACTCCACATCCATCAAATACTCTGTCCACCAAATCCATTTCTTTCCAGCTTAGAGAGATGGATGTCAAAGGCCATATAACACATGTTGATATAGATGTCATCCCTTCCCTTGCCCACTGATGGAGTCACTCCTTTACAGAAGGCCACCAGGTTGGTCAGGTACATGTACAATGGTGAAGTCCTGCTTGCTGTCTCAAATTACCTCCCTTTCCATCACATGCCTAAACAGAGCTTCTAGTTTCTCTTCAGTGGTCTTCACAGACACAGAGGGAAGATTGACAGGGTCCTCTTTTCTACCCCTTTCAAAAATGGAGAAAAAAATTCCCTTTTTCCAGTCTTCTGGGACTTGAGCTGACAGCCATGACTGTTCAAATCTCAGGGGGAGTGGCTTGGCGACTATATCAGCCAAACCCTCCAGACTCTGGGATTCATCTCATTGGGTCCTACAGACTTGTGTAAATTCTTAATCCTGATCTTCTACAGTGGAAGGGACTTTGCTCCTCCAGTCCATCCACTCGGGAGGTGTGGGAAAAGAAAAAGAGGTTGACAGTCTGAGACAAAAACGTTGAGTACTTCAGCCTTTTGTTCATTTGTTTTTACCAGTTTGCTGGTCCAGTTCTTCAGGGAGGGAATATGTTTTCTTTGATTTCTTTCTAGCTAAAGAAATCCTTTACCTGAAGGACCCTTTCTTACTGTGTCTCTTGCTAAGTTCCTCTCCAGACAGATGACATGCCTACCCAATTGGACAATGTCCTTATACTCTTGCCTGGACACCTGTCCCCTAGGCTATTGGAGTGTTGTAGATACCATCCTGTATGTCGTGTTAAAGTCAAGGGAAGCAAATTCCACTTCTTTCCCAATATCCACTGAGCGAGAGATCTCAACTTGAAATTTTATCAGCTTCCTCATATACAATTACCTATTTATAAAATCATAGGGACTGTTCTGTAACATTTCCTAGTCCTTAAAAAGCCTAGATGTGGATCCCAGGTGGATTTCCTCAGTGGTCATCCCAGGTGCTGAGACAAAGTAGTACTGAATGGCCCGTAGTTCCCCAGTTATGCCTCCTTGAAGATGAGTGTTACATTTGTTATTTTCTGGTCACTGGGATAATCTTCCAGTTGCCATTATATTAATAAATAATAAAAAAAAAAGATAGTTTGGCCTTGCAATATTATCAGTCTTTGGCACTTTTTCAGCCTCATTGCTTGTGCATGTCTAATTTAATTACATTGTCACAATGTCAAACTTTCTGCAACCTGAATAATGCTTTCCTAGCTGTCAAAGTTGTGATACAGTCTGAAACAGTGAACTTTTGAGAGGCAGCAGACAGTCAAGGGTGAGGAGAATGAAAGGGAATTAATATCTGTAATGTAACTCTCCAAGCAGAAGCCTTGCTTAGTTACAACCAGCATAGAATGCTGGTAAATTGTGAAAACTAGTATAAGCAAAAGTGGCACATCCAGATTAAGAGACATGAGACAGAACTGTAGTTGGGAGATTGACCATTAGCTGTACTTCAGTGTTTAGGTTGAGAAACCCAGGGGCTGCAAATAAGAATTCCCAGAATAAAAGTCTGGAAAGAGAAAGTGTTCTCAGAAAGAGGGAACATCAGGGAGAGATGGGTAAATACCCTCTCTGGAGAAAAGGTGTTGGCAGGGGTAACAGTCTCAGAAAAGAGTGAGCTGCATGAGTACAAGCTCCAGGGATGTCCAGGGACAGTGAGCAGTTACACTTGAATTGATGCCTGTGGGCAGCTGAACAGTACAAGCCCCATGTTTTTCTGCAAAGCCTTGTGCCAGAAATGATTTCTCTTAGGGAATAGGCACTAAGAATCTTGTTGATGCAAAAATGGTTTTTGCTTTTATACATTCTTCATGTATATTTGTAGCTCTGCAGACTAGGACTATATAGTTATACAGTTTTCTAATTCCAGCACTGTTATAGATCAAGCAAGCATTAGACAAGCCCTGCCTTAGATTCAGACTTCTAGCAGAAGCTTAAATTCGCATGATCTGCACCTAAACAACCCTGGCTGACAAGTTCTTAAAAATGGCAAATCCCGTTTATTTTAAAATGAATTATTTATTGAATAGACAGAAGATTAATAGACAAAAGATCTTAAGCAGTGTTACTTACTACAACAGGTTAAAACAAACCTATTTAAAGGTATGTAAAAACATTGCATGATATACCTATATTATAGCTAACAAAGAAATAATATAGATTCAGATTCAATGTAATTTACCACTGAATTGATGATGGGGTACACATCAAGTCCTTTCACTCAACATCCAGAAGAGAAACCACGATAGCTCTATAAAAACCTCGATAAATTTCCAGGGAATATGCAGAAGACTTCTTGTGAAAGCTTTGTGCAGCTTTTGTAATGTATAAAGTGAGATGTCTGTCAGTCAGAAATTCAAGGCTTATCTTCAATTTTTTTTCCAAGGCAAAATGTTTATTTCCAGCTGGGAGTGTCACCTCCATGGTGCCAGAGATAACACTCTACCATACTGTCTGGCTTTAGTTATCTCACTGATTCATATGAGGGGGGAGATGCCCTGAGTTATCTCACCAGCTGATGGAACAGATAAGTTCTGTGGCAGAGGGCAACATCCTGCCACAAATGCTTCCTGTTAGACAAACAAAATTCCTGAAGGCTTATTCTAATATTTTTATGGGAATTAAGGACACTTTCCCAAGACACTTTCCCATAAGGTATAAACTACTAGCAAGGAAGGGGACTTCAGAAGGGGTTCAACCAAAAGGAGGAATTTCTTCATTTCCTGTGTTTCCAATTAGGTATTCTTGTAATGCTAATTCGTGTATGCTAATTTTCTAAACCTATAAAACTGGACGTGCCCTATGTCACAAGCATCTTTGGCCCATTTTCAGCTTGCACATCGGCATGTCGTGCACCCTTCATTAAATGGTAATCACATTTTATCACCTAGCCTTGTTTTGGGTCTTGTTTTAGGACTCAAAAGGCAACAGCCTGGCTAAGAAAGGCTGCTGGAGACAGGGAGCAAATGGAAAACTGGCAGGTGAGGCACAAGCTTTATTCTTGTTGGATTTAAATGGTCCCAAGTTCCACTACAGGTTGAGCTTTGCTCAGTCTCCACTGGCTGATATTTTANAATATTTTAGTTATAAATAACTGTTCTTTTATTTAGAACTTCCCAGATTGGCCACAGTTTCCTGTCGCACTAAACAGTGTTTTTCATTTACTTCAGGCCTTCTTTTGCAGCAAGTGTATTTGTATACATCTTTGTCTTTGCCCTTCATATCCCTCAGTAGCTTCAGCTCCAGCTGTGCTTTGGCTTTCCTAATTCCAGCCTTGAAAACACAAATAATGTGTGTTCCCCAGGTCAGCTCTTTCTTTGTACCTCATTGTAAATCTTCTTGAAATACAGTTCATCTAGACAGTTACCTGCTGTGAATGCTCATCTTTCCATATCTGTGGTTTGAGGAGCCTCTCTGTGAAGATGACCAAGTATCCTGTGCCTTTTTGTCATCCAGGGCCATCTTCCTTGAGAAAGTTCAAACTACACTGCTCAGCAAGAAATCTGCTCTGGCATTCTCTACAAGGATTTTATTATTTGCTTTGTTCATTTCCTACGGGATCTTATACTCTGCTGTCCCGTGGTCACTACTGCCAAGGCTACCCTACATATTCACTTTGTTAATCATTTCTTCCTTTTCTGTAAAGGAGAAAGCCAGTTGGCTCTTCGATCACTTATTTGAAGAAATTTTCTTCAACACATCTACAAAATTCTGTATTGCTTGCAGCTATCTCTCTGCCCTCTCAGGACGTTTCAAAAGGTGAAAATTCCCATGACTACCAGGGAAGACATGAGACTATGGAGTTTCTTTCAGCTGACTAGACAAAGCCTAATTTATTTCCCTTTGGGATGAACTGATCTGTAACAAATACCTATCTTGTGACCTTTTTCCCTTAGCTCTTACTTGCCATACCTGCCATGACAAAACTCCATGAAGTCAAGTCTCACCTCTCTTTCCTGGTCTTTCTCTTCTAAAAAGCCTTTGTGCATTCATTCACAACTTCCAAACTTCAGTCATATGGACAATGCTGCTGAATCTCTGCAATTCCAACGAGACTGTACCTGTGCAAATGCATCAGCAAACTCATTCTTCCAGAGTGTTTTCTATGTTATGTGAGCTCATGGGCAAGCACTTAAGGTGAACTCCCTCACTGCAATGTGATACCACTTTCACAAAAAAGTACTGGGCTTTCTTGGCCTGGACACTTCCTCAATGTCCTCAGTGCCTCAATTTTTCCTCTGTATTGGGCTGCTTTCTCCTGAGAAACCAGCTTGAAGGCCTTAGCAGGTGGGTAATATTGTTCTTGCCATGCTTTAGTATACAGATTAAAGAATTAATGGTTACAATAATTCAGATGAACTAATCTGAAGTAACTATCTATGCTGAAAACGAATTTGATTTCATCTGAAGTTTTAAAACACTAATTAATGTATTAGATCAGAATTTGGTAGCATACATGTCAATGAACCTGATGTAGAAATGGATGTCTGAAGTTCTGTAGTTGGACAGACTAATGGTCTGTAGTTAAAATATCTCTCTTAATAGCTACACACTTGATCACTGGGATTGCATAGAAAGCTTGGTGCTCTCATGTATCTGAGAAATGTTCCATGAAAACAGATATGTGTTTTCTGAAAACTTGTAGCATATCTGTAGTTGTAGTCTGCACTTCATAGAATTAACTTGAATTATTTTATCACATCTGTATTGGAATCTTTAGCAGGACAGTGACAGGCACTGTAGGGAAAAAAAAAATCAACAATTAATATGAGAAAATATTTTTCCTCCATTATTTCTATTCTTTACAGCGCAATCTCTTTAGGTCTCACATGTTCAGATTTGACCTGTTGCAGAAAAGACTTTTCTAGCCACCAGATATTTGCTGAATTTTTTTCAGGAAGATATAAACTGGACTTTAATATAATGCTTTGTGCCTTGCTGGAAAAAAATAAGGAGAACAAAGAGCTTTTATTAGTATTTCTTGGTATTGTGAGTCATGTCCTGTTACAATCAGTATTTAGAATGCATACTTCTAAGGGAAGAATAAAGGGACTCTAAATATGGTAAAAAATTAGTTTCAATTACTTTGAGGAAACTGTGTGTAAATATATTAGTAAACTCTCTGGGTAGCACATTGCTGAGGGGTATAGTTTTGATATGAAGGATTAAGGCTTTTTTCAAGTTTTCTTATTCAAACAAAAAAGGTTTACTTATTTCAGAATCAGAACACTGTGAATTGAGTATAGTTTTAATACATTTTAGTACATACTACACATTTTTAATTATCCCAAAAGAGTTTTCAAGTGATTTGAAAGGGAATGTTGAACATAAATATGGAAAATTAAGAGCCTCAAAATATCTGTTTCATGTTTTACAGCACACTATGTTTTTGTGCATATGTCTGTGCCTATGTATGTTTAAAAATGAGAGGGCAAGGGACATTCCACTCATTTGAACTGCTTTTTACTAATTTTCCAGACTGTTTCTTCTAAGTGACTTAATAGTTTCTTTTTCTATTTTTCCAAACCTTTATGAGTACCTTAAATTTAAATTATTTGAAATCTCTCCCTAGTGCTAGCTAATATGATGTCAGAACAGGAAATCAGAGAACTGTGAAGGAGAAATTGTCTCTTGAAAAATAATTCCTTTTAAGGAGGTTTTTGTAACATACAGGCACTACCAAATATCTACAATACATTTTGAAAAGGCTTACAGACATGGGAGATGTTGGTCTTTAACTGAATCAATTTACAGCAGAAATTATAACAGATATCAAAGATCATATTTTCAAAAGTCAGTATACCATCCTTCATGTGAAATTTTAACATTACGCTCTAAATTAGTATTGCCATAGGTTAAAACACATTAATACAGTAGTTCATGATTGCATGATACAGTATGTAATGCTGAGGTCATTCTTGAAGGGCATTTTTAGTTTTATGGGTACTTACATTGTGCTAAAATTATTAAAAATTTCTGATGAAAATGTATTTTTAGTATGAATGATGGTCAGTGTCTCAGTAAGATGTAGCAGGAGAGAATGCATAGCACAGACTCTGTGTCAAAAGATACTCTTTAGAATGGAAAAAACCAGAGTGCCAAGGGAAAAGAACTTTTTTCTTTAGTTAATAAATTTTAGACATCTTTACCTTGATAAAATTATTCTGTGAGATGTGGTCATGTGAATTTTTAAAAAAATAATATGTTACATCAGTCTGTCTGTGTTATAGCCTATGAAAATTCCCCTTGTCTCTTATATATGTTAATTTGTTTGATATTTTTTCACCATATAAACTAAGTGGTTAAATTAGATTTTGAAGACCAAACACTAATATGAGAAAAATGCTGAATTTAGCAATGTAAAAGTCCCCTTACAGCCAAGTCAGGTGCACCGGGCTTTTGATCAGGTTCACAACCTGTCAGACAAATAATTATGTGCAAATACTGTTAACTGGGAATAATTCTAACTATAGAACTTATAATTGGTAGTGACAGCTATAGTAAGTTAGGACCCCTATTCTAATATATTCCAAACAACATAATAATACCTCAGGGGCTAACTGACCACATATTAAAGGATAATTATGATCCTTTAAACTCTTTGTTAGACATTTACTTTGTGTTCCTTCACATTCATTTGGCTTTATAATTTTCTTTCTGTGTTTGGCTCATGCTATTTTTACATGCATATTTAGCACACTCTGAAGAGTAAAAAACACTTTCTATACTCTAGTCATAATGACTAGAAGATCAAACAAAAGCTTTGCAAATGTTTTTACAAAAATATAAACTCTTCTACATGAATAAGGAAGCCTGATGTATGTTTTCAAACACATGCTACTCACATCTCATTATAAAATAAATTAAAATTGAAAAATTATTGGAGAAATTTTATAATTATACAAATTCTAAAGTCTTTTTAAATCAAGAAAGCCTTTCAGTTATATTACTCACTAAGATTTTATTTTGCTTTCACTGTCAAATTTTCTTGAAAATGGAAGTATTTTCTTCAGAATGATTTCGAAGAAATCTTGTCAGTTACTTTTTTATCTGCTATCTTTAATTCTATTGAAACTTTAGGGCATTATTTGGACACTTACATGTTAAAGGTTACTGAATCACTCTAGGTTAACATTTAAGTGACTCAAAGTTTGCAACCACGAAAAATTACACATTTCAGTCTGAACTTTTCTCTTAATTGAGTAGTTTCTTTATTCTTTAAGGAATTTAGGTAAACATTCTTCCCTGCTGTCCCTTCCCCCCAACAACTGAGGCTTTTCAACTGAAAGTAGCTGAGTTTCTCTTTTCCCATTTTAAATACCATCCATGGTCTCATTTTTCAATGCTCATCATCAATTTTCTTTCGGGAAATTTAGGGAATTCATATTTTATGTTTAATTCTTTCAGAGGCTGCCAGAGAGGGCTTGTATGTGCACAGAAAACATAAACATCTTTCTGAAAGGTTCAAATCATATTATTCTATTTTATTTAGGATTGTTCACTGTAATTTTCCAATGAGATCAGTTTTGAATGATGAAAGAACTAAAGTTTCATTTTGAAATAACTTATGTTTAAATCATTATGCTGAGAGATACCTGAAGGGACCCATAGAACAAACTGAAGTTTCAGTTAGAGAGGTCCAGGGAGCAGCAGGGGAGAGCGACAAAAAACCCAAACATGGTAAGGGGTAGCAATGTAATTAGGCTTCAGACTGAAAGATTTGTTCAGTGCAGTTCTTTGGTCAGATGGGTAAGCTATCTCCGTATCAGTCAAATCCTTTTATATGAAGACTGTGCAAAATTTTAAAGAATTGAAGAAATTTAAATAATATTTTTAACTTGGAGATCAGAAGGTAAATATTAGACAATTCAGGAATTACGTATAAATTCTAGTGGTTATAATTATATGTTTGGAAAAAAGAAAAGGAAAAGAAAAGAAAAAAGAAAAAAAGAAAAGAAAAGGAAAAGGAAAGGAAAAGGAAAAGAAAAAGGAAAAGGAAAAGGAAAGGAAAAGGAAAAGGAAAAGAAAAGGAAAAGGAAAAGGAAAAGGAAAAGGAAAAGGAAAAGGAAAAGGAAAAGGAAAAGGAAAGGAAAAAAGAAAAGAAAAGAAAAAAAGAAAAGAAAAGAAAAGAAAAGAAAAGAAAAGAAAAGAAAAGAAAAGAAAAGAAAAGAAAAGAAAAGAAAAGAAAAGAAAAGAAAAGAAAAGAAAAGAAAAGAAAAGAAAAGAAAAGAAAAGAAAAGAAAACCTAGACACTAGGTGATGAGGTTAGTCTTAGAAAGTAATAATGATTTTAATTTAACCTTTTTCTAATAATGATTTTATTACTATTATATAGGAATTCTGTCCTAGTTCTATCTTCTGAAGATTTGAGAGTGATTTCTGTCTTTGTGATATTCTAAACAGAGCTAAGAATTCTGGTCTTTCATGTAGTACCCTTTATATTAAAATCCTTAACATTGATGTTATATTATTGTCTATATTGTTTAAAAATTCAACTGGTTTAATGACTGATTTTCAGGAGCTGGATAATTTAGTATCACTTTCTAAAAATGAGTGGTTTTTAATTGTTGAATTTTCACACTAGCTATCTGCAAAAGGTTAATATATACCAGGCAGAATTCTTGGGAAAAAAATTAACATACATGCAGAACAAATGAATCATAGAGATATTGCTCAGAAATTACTGTGGAACTCTCCAATTCATGCTGCTATTATTCTGAGTCAGTCAGGAATTCATACAACAAACACCTAAAAACTGTTCAAGGGGATCATAACCTCTTTGGCAACCTCATTGCACCATAATACAATGCATTCATAGTCACAGAACAGCTGGGGTCGGGAGGAACTTTGGAGATTATTAAGTCCAGCTCCCTTGATAAAGTGGAGTCACATAGAGCAGGTTGCACAGGATCATATGCAGATGGGTTTTATATATCCTCAGAGAAGGAAACTACACAGACTCTATCAGCAGCCCTTTCCAGGGCTTGCTTCTGTAAAGAATGTTCTCCTCATTGTCAGCTGGACCTTCCCATGTTTCAGTTGTTAGGCACCAATGAAAAGAGCCTGACTCAAACCCCTGGACACCTATCCTTATAAGTTATTTCTAGGCATTTATAAGATCCTCTTTCATTCCTCTCTTTTCCAGGCTAAGCAGGCCTTGCTCATTCAGCCTTATAGGAGAAATGCTTTAGTCTTCTTCTCCTCTTCATAGCTCTTCAGGAGCTTACACCAGGACACAGTGCTCCACATGCAGCCTCATTAGGGATGAGTAGGAGGGCAGAGTCACCTTCCTTTACCTCCTGTCCCCATTCTTCTTAATGCATCCCAGGACACCCTTTGTCTTCTTGGCCTCAAGGACACACTGCTGGGTCAATGGACTGCTCTGCAGAGCTGCTTTCCAGCAGGCTGGTGAAGGAGACTGAAATGGTAATGGATAATGATTCCAAAAATTGGCCATGTATGAAAGTAGTGGGTGCTTTTCTGAGGCCAGGTTTGCACCCCTCAGCTAAAGGGCAGGAGGACTGTTTTTGGGTGTGTGATGAGGAAGCCTCTGATGTTTGCAAGAACAGTTCAGGTGCAGAGGTAGTGCATGCCCACCATTGGAAGATGACCATGCAAACTGATCTTTATTTTAGGTAAAACTTGGAGTTTGAGCCAGATAAAGGAAAAGGCTCATAAGAGGCAGAACCTGAAACGTGGGATAATGCTTTTTATCATGCCAATTTACTCATTTGAGCAATTGTCATGTAAAAATTCTCCAGACACACAGACATACACATCACACCCACACACACCCACACACCCCCATCCCCAAAGTCATCAGGTACATGGGGTAATTATTTCCCCAGCATCCTGCATATGCCTGAGTTGAACTTAACACAATTCCTCCCTGTACAGGTCTTCAGCCTCTCCAGTTCCAGCACATGGAGCTATCTTCCCTGACATTCAACCCGAGCTTCCTGAGATGTAGTTTTTTGATATTGTTTCATGTCACGCTGTCTGGAACCAGAAAGAGCATTTTACCTCCATTGTCTTTATAGCTGGTTTATGGCACAGATGTGGAATCAAGGACTGTGGAGATGAGCCTGTGTACTTAGCTGTATTGCAGACAGTCCTTAACTTGAGACTAAATAGGTCTGAGGACAATACCCTGAAGGACAGCTCAAATTTTGATTCTGAAGCTCCTGTCATTTACAAAAGGTGAAATACTGTGTTCAGGTAACATGCACTTTATTTCATTTTTTTTTTAAACAACAAGAAATGTACTTTCAATTTGAGACCATTTTTCACTGTTATCCTTAAAACACTTGTTGAACAAATGTTATTGCAGAAGTCCTAATTGCACATGGCAAACTTACTTCAGGCTCTATATCAAATCACTATAAAAGAAGAACAACTGAAGTAAACAAATCCTGAGCATGTTGTTTGTACTGCACTTTTTTTTCCACCAAACTATCATTTTTAACAATGAGAGATTACTCTATTGTCAAGGCAGACCAAATTGATTAATCTCCTTGGGATCTCAGGCTAAAAGCTGTGAAAACTTTCACCTAATATTACTCTTCCTTAAGTTTCCCCCTCATTTCCTTCAATTGACTATTTCTGGCTATTCTGTGTTTTGTCAAAAGAAGTGTTAGTCTCAGTGCAATCATAAAAGCAGTGTAGAGCAAACATAGTTTAACGTTCAGCTTACTTTGACATGACTTAATTTCCCTGACCTGTTTTGTCTCCCTCATGAGTCATTATGCTTGGAGGTGTTTAAAACATGCATAGATGTGGCACTTAGGATGTGGTTTAGTGGTGGACTTGGCTGTACTGGATCAAGAGTATAACTCAATGATTTTATTGTTCTATTGTTCAGTCAATTAAATACTTAGTGAAGGTGAAAAAGACTGTATCTTGGAGCATGAACAAGCAACTGTGAGGGAAAAAATGGCAGCACCTCATGATGGATCGATGGATTTAGAAAATCATGAGTTCATTTCAGTTTGTTTTATTTGTTACAAACATGGGCCTAGAAGGGGTAAAGTTCAGGAATACCACTGAATATAGAATCTGAAGTTGTTTTCTCCCACCTCTCAGTAGTTAAAGTACATTCATCAGGTATTTAAAAAAAAACCAAAACCCAAAAAAACAAAAACAAACAACAGGTGTGNTATATGTATGTATTCATATATCAGGAAAATTGAAAATTTAGTTAAGCAATTTTTGCTTATATTTATGGTTTTTATGAGTTTAATAAAACATCTTTTAAAAAATTCATCTTTAAAGGTCTCTCACTTCCCTGTCTAACATGTGGTTTCTATATTGATGCTTTTCTACACCCTCTTGTGTAAACACCACTCCTGTGAAAGCACTAGAAACACCCTACCTGTGTTTCTAGCAGGTCTTTATGGGCAAACAAAAGAAATTGAAAAGAAATTAATTGAAAAAAGTCACACTAATTTATTTCCTAAATAATTTCTGTTAATTTATCTCTGATTCTCAAAAGAGGCTCCATGCAAAACAGTTAAAGCTGTGATCATGCCCACCACCTTTTTGTTTTTGCTGTTTTACAGTTCCTTACTTAGGAGACCATCAACACTTTTGTTCCTATAGGAACCAGCCAACTCTATCTTTCCAGGGAAAAAAATTCAGAAAAATCTGCTATTTTCCAAGGCATATAAACACTTGTTCTGTGCATAAAAAGAGTATAATAATAGAAGAATTTCTACACCTCTTTGTGCTTTGGTCAGTATTCTGGGCTTTTTGAGAAACGTGCTTGTAAATCCTTGAAATACCTGGCTTTGCAAAGCAAAATGAGAAAACTAGTACAAGGGTCTATGCCTCATGCATCAAATATTACTGGATACATCTCTTTAAATCCAGGGTTACAACAGAAACAAAATTGTTAAATATTTGCCTGACATGTACTCTTTTTCCTTTCTGCAAGTCATGAAACTTTATGTGAACAGGCTTGTACTTAAGATCAGGCAAGACTGTGAAACTATTTAGGACAATACAATAAGAGTTTGCTTGAACATCCTAGAAAAGAAAGAGCAATTTCTGCCTCAGATAAAATAAAACAGGGTAAAAATGTATGTTACATTCAGGCAATCATTTGCAGATAAACTCTAAAGAAACTTGAAAAATTGTATTTACCCATTAAATATTCATAAAGGAAATAATTTCTGACTTCTACTTCCCTTTAATTACACAACTGATATCACTGCTTTCAAGTATGTTCTATTACTGGCTAATTTGTCATCATCCATATGAGTGTGACTTGAACTTTTAACAGTTTTACTGTTTTTCATGGTCAGCATCAGTAAGATTATCCTTTTGATCTTAAATGATACTCTGAACATTAGCCTTTCTTTCTGATAGCACTGTAAAAAGAAAATTATACTCATCAACACTGTATAAATGTAAGGAGTAATGATCCAGTTTTTTAGTGTAATTTTGTTGCTATAATCTGTTGTTTATCTCAGTGAGAGAAATCAGTGCAATTGTCCCTATAGAGATAACAGGCTTGCTGTTTGGTTTAACCGTTCAGGCAGAAACCAAAAGCAAAAAGCATTTCCGTAGAAAGATGCCTGGAAAGGTTAACAGAAGGTATCAGTGAGCTGTGATACACTATGATTATTACCCCTGTGAAAAAGTGTAAGAGTGTAAATGCAAGTCATACTGAATGAAATAAAATACTCTGTTTCTACTAGTAGATTGCAGTGAATATTTCAAGACAAATTATAAAAGCTGTGGGGTGAATAGAGTGATTTTGCTTTTGCCATTCCCTGCCAATCTTTGGAGACATAAGGTTTACTGACTCACTCTTTCTAACTCCCTCCAGACTATCTTGCCTAATTATTCTATCTTCCATGAGCTTGCTTAAGCTCCTTTCTGAAATCCTTTGGTTTCCATGGCATTGTATGAAAAATAGTTTTGGAGTGTATTTATACAGCATGGGAAAACACACTCCTCAGTGTTTTCTCTAATTGATAGTTTCACACACTGTCTTCTATTTCTTCTTTTGACTTCTGATGAAGAGGTGTACAAACAATTTTTATCAGGATGGTAGTCATCAAGAAATAAAGCAAACTAGTAAGGGCATTTTTTTATGTCCTAATTCCACAGGGTCCAAAACCAGAGCACACGAACTACTGGTATTGTAAAAGTGGATTAGCAGAAGTGACATAGGAGTTTGTCATGACAAGGGATTTTTAAAACCCTTCATTCTTACAAAATTCTTCACTCTAAAGGAAACATTGTGGAAGCTGCATGCAAAATCCAGTTAATAAGGTTGAAAGCAGGAATATGCAATATCTCTCAATGTAGTTCAACACTTTTACCTCTTTTAAGTCACTGAATCCAAAAATACTTAGTGCACAGCCATATGTTTGCCTTTGCTTTAAAGTAGTGATTGTGTGATAAAGGAGGGATCTTGTCCCACCCATATGCAGTGTCTCCAGAAAAATCTGCCAATAGTGCATCTTCAACCACTCCAAGACCAGTTATTTCACTACAAAAAATGACCTGATGTCTAATATGTTGTCAGCTAAAAATGATGTTTCATCTACTCAGACTATTCTTCAACAGGTGCCAGAGTTAAAAACAGCACGCTTATCTTCAGGCAGACTAGCAAGCCTATGTTTTTGTTAACACAACTCATAAATATGGAAGAATATTTAGCACAACTTGACACCCAATACTTATGATTCATGATAAAACAAATGTTGAGCTAATCTGAAGCCATTTCAACTCAAATTCGAGGTTCAGTGAGGTCTGCCTGTTTGGGGCTTTTTCTTATTAATTGACACTGTCAAGCATCATAGCAAACTGGTTGTACTGGTCAGGCTGGTACTAGGTAGAAGAAGGCATGACACAAATTTCTCTTTTTCTTCTCTGTTTCCATCAATGCAGACATTTAATTTCACAAGCATGGCAAAGAAATTGCCAGATCTGTGAAATCAGTTGATGAAATTAATCAGTGGAGTTTTTCACATTTATTTTTTACTTATTTTACTTATTTATTTACTTATTTTTTTCACTTGTTCTTCCTTTCTAAAAAAAAATGTGAATATTCTTTTTATTTAAAAATTTTTAGTTTCTAACTACTCACAAGTTATTGAGCTTCATGAAGAGCTTATTCAAGGAGATTTTCTTTCTAAAAATATTTGAAAGAAAAACCTATTAAAATTGGACTTCCAAAAGGAAAAAGTTAAACATTTTCATCTGGAGTAAATCATCATGAAATCACTGAAAGTTGAAAATTACCAAGAATATTATTTCAAATAAAATGTGATCTATCCATACTGCTCTATTACTTAAACAAAATCATCAGGAGCTGGATCAGCAACAATCTTCACATGCAAAGCAATGCAGTAGCAAGTTATCATAAAAATCAGANAAGATGCTATTTAATTTATTTTTAAATTATAACTTCTGGCTTTTCTTTATTTCTTCTTAGATTTTCAGCTTCTTCTAGAATTGAGGGAATTGGAAATACCTGTAGATTGTATTTTATTTTTAATTGTAAAATAAATTTTAAAGTTCTATTTTACAATTTATCCAATTTAGTAATGACTAAATCATTACAGCATGGTGATTGTTGGTTGTTATAAAAATATATAAGCAAACAACTTTAAGCAACAAATATTTCTGAAAACTGCAAAAAAGCCATTTGAAGCATGCTTAGTCATCCATTTAGCAGGGCCAGCCTTCTATTTCCTTTAATCCTCAAGACTTTGTAAAGGAACATAAAAATCAATTCTATCTGTGGCTTTGTGGGAAGTAAACAAAATGTTTATTTTCATCTATCTGAACATGACCTGTATTTCTTGTCAGACATGAAAGGAACCTTTATAGGTGTGAATTGGATAGTACGAAGTTATTGGGAAATGTATGGTGAGTGCCAATTTCTTTCTGTATCCACTTGTGGTAGTTGAAAGTGATGCCTTGGTAAATACAATGTGAATTGGCATCACTTGGGAAGGAGAGTGAAAGGAAATTAAACTTATTTTCCACCATGGGAATTGAAACAATAGAAGTTGTAAGCAGCTGCGTGTTACAAATGTATCTTTTAACGAACCCGTGTAATTAGAAAGACTAAATCATTGTTACTTGAAAAAGTTAAGTGTTAAGGAACCATGTGCAGTGAGAAACAAATAAATATGATTCAAAAGTGGAACAAATACATAGGTTTCAGACTGGATATTGACACCCTTTATCATGTTTCTCAGATTTACCTTGTTGTATGACTACTCACAATTTCCAGAAGAGACTGTGGTTGTAAATTAATTTTTAAATCCTCCTCTTTCTCTATTTACCCTTACACTTAATCACAAGACATTTCACTTAGTTATTTATGTACTACTGTTTTCTTTGTGCTAATATACAGAAATTTTCTCGATGTCACACGCTACTTAGGTTGCTAATGACATTTTTGATTGAAACTGCAATTAATGAGAGAAATATTTATTATAATTTTTGATGTTGTTTCATTGAGCTGTGGCTCATTTATTTTGGATGGTGAAGCTGTGTGAATCATTATCATGTCTCCAAACATCAGTGCTCAAGCACATTATTCAAAAAGCCCAACATACATCTGCCACCCCAAAATTTAATATATGTCCACAAAAGCCTGGTATACACATTGTTATGAGGTCCTTATGAAAATTGGGAATAGATTTTACAGCAGATAAATGGAATTATTTATTTCTCAGCCACATAATCTCATTGTTATTTGAAAATAAAAAAGCACTTGCATTTTGAATTGGATTTCTTGGCAGCATTCTTTTCA
Source organism: Toxostoma redivivum (assembly GCA_013397375.1). Lineage (NCBI taxonomy): Eukaryota > Metazoa > Chordata > Aves > Passeriformes > Mimidae > Toxostoma > Toxostoma redivivum. The sequence goes on along the minus strand of VXBI01012576.1, from coordinate 22,401 downwards.
AATTTTAACAGAAATATGTGCTCACCTTCACGAATTAAGATTAAGGTGTGATTTTAATGTCACTGTATTTTACAGTTATGGAACAGTGTCTGAGAAGACAAGCTGTAGAGATTTGCATAGATTGTGCTCAACAAAAGCAGCAAGTATCATTCAGAATATTCAGAATATTAGATTTACCATCTATTTGTTTAAACAGAAAGCCAATAGGTAATTTTAAATATCAGAGTGGTGATGAGATGATGAGGAAAGAAACTGCAGTTAGTGAGAAAAGAGGAAAATACCCATGCCATTTTTTCTATTAAAACACATTTATAGTTGAATAATGAAGAATTTCACTATTCATTTCACTGTATCTTTCACTGTACATTAAAGAATACCATAAATTTCTCATAGACCAGCAAAAAGAGAAATATCATTGCTTCTTTTGTCACCAGTCTTATAAGTACAAAATACTTCACAATGCTTCACTTTGACTGGATATTTAATATAGACTTTTAAACCTTGTTACAAATTTGGTCAAATGTTGTCTCTACACCAAATTATTGTTGGTGATCCCTATTCCAAAGAAATTAACCAGATCATATAGAAAATTGAAAGTAATAGAATAGAAGATGGAATGAAATAGTACTGCACATACTTTGGTCCTTGTAGATTTTCATCTTCCATAATATCATCAGATATGAAGGTTGAAGCTTTCTGGAGGAAAAGAAGATAAATGGGACGTAGAGATGAAATAAAGGTTTGACAACTTCAAACTTAGAGTTGGAATTAAATCAAAGTCAATAATTATAATAAATAAAAGATATTTTTAATGAAAAGTAGCCGTTGGGTAGACAAACAGTGGTATTCTTATATCATTAGCTTTTTTTTATTATTTCCCTGCATAAAATGCCTTCCAAGAACAAATAATGTGCCTTGTGACTGTTTAGCATTAATCCAGTCAGTCACTTGGTTCCAGCATGTGATGTGAATAATCTCTTTTACATTGTGCCAAAATACACTGGGAATGGATGAAAAATTAATGACATTTGACAGCAAAATCTACAATTATGTCCTGGATATACAAACTGGAAGATCATATTCCCTTTACTTGTGGGTATAGCATCTGATAATGTAACCTATCACCATTCCAGCCTTACGTTAGATATATATCTGTCTCCTTAATGTGGCATTTAAGACCCGACACTGAGTACTCCACACAAAAACAAAATAATTTGTATCTTAAATTTATAAAAAATTTGGATGCAATCACTATTCTGCTGAAGCACCACCTGAAAACTGGCAACATCCTTCACACAGTCTAAACGTTAGCTTAAAAATCAGGTTGGATCAGGAATGTTTTTCTATGTGAACCTCTTGGCCATCCCACCTCCTCTTGTCTGGGCCATGCCATGGAGTGTAGATGGTGTGTAGACACTGGAGTTCAACTCAACTCAAGGAGGCGATTTTTTTTCACTCCTGCTGCTGGAGTCCTTTGTTGAGAACTTAAAAAAATCAAATGCTAAAGGCATCATGATTAATGTCTCCATCCTGAGTGATGATAAGGAATTATATAGTTATTCCTCATCAAGCTTTTTCTTTTTTTGTTTGATGTCCTTGTTTGTAAAACCTGAATTTTACCTCAGAACCATACTTAATTTAACTTAATCTCAGTGAGAGAATTTTATACTTAGAAAACAATAAAATCTCTTTCTTTTGTTCTTCATTACCCCTCCACCCACCCCATTCTTCTTCATATTTAGTTACTCTATCAGTGAAAAAAGCCAATTACTTATTTAAAATATAAATACTTTAAATTATAAATCTAGAAAACGTGTAAACAAAAACTGGTCAGTAGATCCTTGAAATGAACAATTGATATATTTTGATGCATGAAGTTAATTTGTATAATGGAAGATTTTCTCCATTTCAAAAACACTGATGAAAGTTGGCTAGAACATGAAAGTTTTGAAAGAATGTGTTACGCAGTAATATACCAGTAAGGCCATTGACATTATGCTTACTCAATAATAGCTTACATATAAATAAACAATTAAGATTGAAAGACTACGATCTTTCTGGGCTTCATCTAAGAAGTAAGGAACATCCATAAAGTCAAACATCAAAAATATAACATAGTGTTTGAAGCAGAAAAAAGTAACTGTGGAAATGTTTCAAAGATGCTGCTAAATCTTAAGAGTTCAGAGATCTGGAATATGAATCAAGATGGTTAATAGCACTGAAATTGTTACTGAACTACTTATAGTAATTGTTTATCTTTTCTCACTCCTTAGCTATCAACTTCCAATAGCAACAGGACATTTTTCAAAGAAGTTAGAATTTTTGGAAACTGGAATTCCTGAGTTTTGTCCTCTGCATTACTGTCAAGGGCTTGTATGATACATACTTCAGTATCTCTAAGCTTATTGCAAGATACAGTTAATATCTGTGCAATATTTCAAGCATTTCTGACCTAGTAATAAAGACTGCTTATATAGGATCAGACAATAGTAGAAAAACGGTCTTAGAGAATGTCATGCTGAGTACATGTGCTTTTGCTATCTAGAAAACTCCAGGAACACCAAAATTGCAGTCATCAGGTAATTGCCAAGCCAATATTTAGTCTGTTTCCTGTTGAAACATGCATGAATAACATTTTAGTGAATTTATCATGTTTCTGTAAAAGTACTCTTGGTTTGCATAATCCATGTGCCCCTGTGGTGACTGCTAATACATTATTCCTTATTTATGGTATATGTCTCAGCTTGCATCTTGTTACATTCTAAATAATAATGTTTTCTTTTGCTTTGATGTTTTCAAGTGCAAAGGAGAATTTTGCACTCCCATGAGTGTCACTCAGCTGCCAATAAAGAATTTCACAGCTAGTGGTAGTGTTAATTTGAGCCAATTATGAGATCATTGACCTGCCTTGGTATTAATTTACCTCACATAATTTCAATCATGAAAATCTAGCTCTACTGAACATCTCATTTAGGAATGTCATTCTTGAATAAATCTTCATACAGTAGTAGATCAGTTTTGATGATCCACCAAGAGGCATGAGGAAAGAAGACTTTTTCCAATCAATCTCTTTAATGTAATCTCATTATCCTACTTTATTTTCTGAGAAAAAGGAATAAAATGCAACACGAAGAATATTTAATATTGAAAACAGAAAAGTATAAATTAAAATTTTAGAATGTGAGATTGTCATGCCTTGCACCTGTTTTGATAGAACAAGCACTTTCTGTTGCCTGTATGCATGACTGTCAAATATAGCAAAATACAATAGAGAGGAAAGACCGGGAGTAGATGGGAACAATAAGGTCAGGCAGATCAAAGACTTTGGTTTTACTGTTCCTATGACAAATGTTTGGGAGTGAGGGGCTATTGCCAGAAAGGGTAAAAAATCCTTAGTTCATAAATCGTTGCTAGTCTCTTAATGCCCATTTAATAGGATCCTGCACACATATGAATCAGCTCTAAGTCTTTAGAAGACCTGCTGGTCAGGACCACAGAGTTTGAATTGCATAAAGTGTTAGTTCTTCTTCTGACTAGGTTCTTTTTTTAGTGTTTACTTACTCAGGAACTTGTATGCTGTATATGATTTTTTCCTGAAGCATGCTATGTAGAACCATCCTACTGTGATCTTGTAATACTGTCCTGAATAGATAGTGAAATTAAGAATTTTTTTATTTGGTTTTACTTAGTGTAAAAAAAGAAGGCAATATGTATCAGAATTAAATAATAATATTATTTTAAGAACACAAGTAGAAGAGGTTTGGTTAGATTTAATGAAAGGTTTTTAAGTGGAGATTTAAGTGGAGATTTAAAGTATCCTTTATATTGAAGGATAGTATTCTTTGTAGAGCACCTTGAAATTTTAGACTACGAAATATTTCACTTTACTTAATGCACATGCTTCAAATTTGTTTGGATATAAGTTAATTTCTTTTTACACATTTGTGGTCTACTTTTTCTTTTTACAGTTGAAATTTCCCACTCCATAATGCATTTATTTATTTGACTCCTTTTTCCATGTTTTCCCTGGGAATATGAAGATAAATCCTGCAGTTTTCAAAATGAATTTATATTTACTTCAAACTCTGCACCTGGATGTAAGGAATTCTCCAGTCCAGTTTCAAAAAACAATCAGTTAATGAGAATATATCTTTAAAAAGACCGTTTATATGGCAGAGTTCTATGTTCCAGATTACACAACATACAAACTTTCTAGCAGGTTAAATGACAAAATGGCTCTAGAGAACATTGTAGAGAAAAAGGTGTACCCAGTGTGTTCCATTAAGGATTAATTCTCAGGTATGCTTCCAGTGGGAAACTCAGAAACTCAAAGCGTTACTGAAATATTCTGTCCATGAATTTTATACCATTTTTCCTGGGATCTAACAGCGCAGAGCTCTGCTTACTCAGATCTCACAATTTTGACAGAACAGAAGACAGAAAATGCTTTCTGAATTTTAAAGACCATCTCCTTCATTTCTAGTGCTGGGACTGTGGTTCTTTGAAAAATCTGGTGAAAAAACAGATTAAAAGCCCTTAAATTATAACTTTAGATTCTGTTTTTGAATTTTTATGAGTTCAGATGACTATTAAATTTATTTCTCACTGGTTTAAGAAATGAAAGATAAAGATGTAAACCAATAATCTGTTAAAATAACCATTAAAAAAAACAACCTCATTTTCACAGCTATATCAAGGAAACAACCTGCACTGTGAATTAAATTAGTGGTACTTAAACTAATACAAAGCAAAGAAGAGGAACACCAATTTTTTTTTTAATTACAAAAGAGAGAGAGAGAGACCGCTACTGTTACAGTTGCAAAAAATGCGTGTTTCCTTACCTTTCAGAGTCTGGGAAAATTTTCCAGAGCTGCCTAGAGTGTATCTTTGAAGTGTTAAACCTAACATTCACAGTTATGATGAAGGGAGACTTAGTTGTTACTCTGCTACTAAAAATGGTTCACAACCTACAAAAAATCTGAAAGGGTAAATAGTGTTGTGAAAGAAGCAAAACTTAAATGTGGGTGCACAAATGAGGTGAAGAATCTGGATCTGAAGGGCAGCAAGTAGAGCTTATTTCAGTACAACAATAACATTGGTGAAGTGAAGGAAAACATGGATCTGCTGCAGACTAGTTTGGGGGTGCTCCTGAAAAAGGACACAGAAGAGTCCTTGACTGATCTGTCCTGGTAAAGCCATTCTTCAGGAATCCCCACTTCCTGAGACCAGAGGAGAGATCTGGAGTGAAAAAGGCTTATCTTTGGTGAAGGAGGATCAAACTGGTAATATTTGATTGAAGGGACAAAGCCAGATCCATCTGAAGTGGCGGACAAGTCACTTCAAGGCCACTCCCAATTATTTTTGAGAGATTGTAGCTGTTGGTGAAAGTTCTTGAACACTGGCAGAACTTGGTATACCTAGAGTCTTGAGGAAGGACAAGGAGGCAGGATCCCTGGCATGAAAGATAGATCAGATTTACTTGATTCATATGAATTTTGAATAATTCTCAAAACCATTTCTGGTTTCAAATCCTACAGTTGTTTATCAGGGAAGGGGAAGGGCAAAAAGGAAGGTGAGGTTAAATCCCAAGACTTTAGCAGTTCAACAGAATTAGAGATCCAGAAGATTTTAGGAAATAAGATTTGAATGATAAATAATTATGTATTTGTTACACAATTAATAGAGGACTTGCAATTGCATACAGAGTTGATTTTCTTAAGTGATTTTGTTTACCAGTAAATAATAAAAACAGAACCCTCCCTTTTCAGTTGTCTTTCTGTCTAAAATCTCTTATTTACTTGGCCTCTCACACTGCCATCAAAATTAATTTTGTCACCTTTTAAATATTCTTGCTATTATTTGCTACTGCTGAGTTTTCCATTATTGCAGAAGTCCCAAATCTATTGGGCCATAATCCCTGAAATAGGCAAGAAGTTTTTCAAAGATGAGGCCATTCACTGAAAATATACAGACTTTATATAATTAGATATTCAGAGAAACACAAATATTTTTCATCAGAAAAGTATGATTTTATGCTGAAGAAAAGTTAACATTGCCTCAAATGCTCCTTAATAATCAGTTTGGTCTGAAGAGTTATATTCCACTGTTACCGGAGTGTCGAAATAAAATAATAGTCCTGTGCAATTGAACTGTGTTCTGCAGGAAGATGTAGTCAACCTAGGTGTAGCAGGGCATTCGGCATTTGGTGAATATGCCATTCCTTCTGTGCATCAGTCTCTGACCTGTTTTCTTCCCCTGCCACCCTGAACAAAACTAAGTAAGATATTTCCTCCTAATTTTTAAAGTACTTGTATAAGTTTTACCCCTTCTACCTTATGGGACTCCACAAATTAAAACTTTGCATTTAAATATATTACCATTTTTTTCCATCTTGCTACCCAGCCTATAATGATTTCTCATGTCCTGATTTAACTAAACTGTTCTAAACTTGTTTCTTTCACATTTCTTTCCCTTGTCTTAAAATATTTGTTCATAATGTTTGCCTTAAGATGATCTCCTCCTCCTCCTCTATTCCTCCTCTATTCTATGCTCCCTTGACGAGGTTGCTTTCAAAAATACAATATTAACATTTCCTCTTTACATGTCCTTCCAGGTAGCTTTGAGCTTATTTGTGAAAAGATATAATTTACAATTTCAATGTTTGCTACATAAATGGCTGCTGCCATTTTAGGCATCCTTGAATTTTGTTTTGTCTTTAATAACCCACAAAACCCATCAACTTCCTTTTATAGATGGATGATCTAATCTAGCATTTCACCTTTGCAATAGTTCTTAGATGTAAGTGAATCTTTTAAATATGTGGAAATGTAATTTTGTTTCAGACAGCAACATTTTTCTATCTAAAAGTACATTAAAAAGCTTTTTACAAACATAAAGGTGGAATAAAAATTGGTGTAAAAGGTACCATGAAATTGGACAAAGATTCTATAGTTAAAGCATGACAAAAAAGAGGAAGAATTGCTATTAACATCTGGGTGTCCATCATGACTGTCAGCCAAACCAAATCACATTATGTAGCATCAGTGGTAACATCAAGAGATCTTGCTGAGCATAAATAGTTGTTCTGCAAACAAGAACCTTTGATGGTGACATCTTTTTAATATCTGAATGAAATATTTATTTCTTCTCAGAGTACTTTGGATTTTTAAAAAGTATTTTAATTTCAAATAGGAAGAGAAATTCAAGGCCTGTTTTATGTTGTGAGGAAAATTGGAAAAGAAATACTCTGCAAGTCATAATGTTTTAGCAAAATTATGCCTCAGAACTTAAAGAATTCTCACTGCTTGCACCTTTTTTATTCCACTTAAAGATCCCCTAACAAGCCATACTCAATTTTAGGGCTCAAATTTTCTCCTCTGAGCAGAGTTCATGAAGTACTGTAATATTTTTAAGATGGGTATTCTTGTTTCATATGAATCAATTGAAATTCTAGTTGAATCTTTTCCTTTCTCAGATCTTTACTTCTTCTACTCTGCTTTATGTGTCTGTATCATATAATCCACATAACCATTTAACATATAGACATAAACATCAGTGAGACAAATGGCAATGTTTACTGTAAATGAGAAATCTTCATTTTAACAGAATTGGATGAGTTTATGTTTGCACATTATATATATATAGTATATTATATATGAACATTTAAGCATTTTTGTACAGAACTTATAGTCAGTTAATATTATCTAGATAGTATGTCATCTGTATTTCTATCAAGACCATAAAGCATCCCTCAGTGTCTGGGGAATGAGGACAAGATTTTCCATCCTGAGGCCAAAACAACCTGCCTATGCATTATGCTTTATTGTGATGATGTTGTGGCAAAAAACAGCTTCCTTTGAGACCTATAGTCTGTTAGCTTTTGTCTAAATTTCTTCCCAAGACTTCTATTATACATATATTTATAAGAGAGCCTGTTTAGCATGATTCCAGAGCTGGAGAAAAATATTAGGTTAAAGAAAGTAGTTAGTAATCGCATTATTTCTGAAAATTATCTCCTTCTGCAGGGTCTTGGGGAGCACCCGAATTTAACAGAATGCTGATCCAAGCTTCCTGACTCAGTATGAAATCCAAGCCCACATCATAGCTGTGCATCTCATTAAAAAGACGAAAAGTCTTCAATGAGGGCTTGGTTTGTAAGTACAAATAGGCAAATTTGGCACTTCATCCTTCATGATACCAAACATTTCTAAAGTTTGAAAGACAGAAAGACCTTTCAGTTTTTCTGTAAGTTCCTGATTTCTGCAGGCTATACATAAGTTTGCCTTGTCTTTCAGACTCA
>VXBI01012576.1:0-13248 GCA_013397375.1 Toxostoma redivivum | reverse complement strand
ATATTTAAGTATCCTTGGATATTTATGCAAAGGCAGTACATAAAAAGCACAACCAAATGACTCTTTCAGAGAGTTGAACTCTTGGGCATTTCAGCATGATGTGTTTCAATACTGGCATATCTTGCATATTGGTCTTTGTCATTTTGCATACCTCTTCTACCACCCTAATGGGTCTTGCCAATGGTGTGTATTGATGTGATCAATTAGCTATTTAATAAAGTAACTTCATATGATGTGCACCTTTTGTACGGGTGCACATTTTTTTTAAGGCATTTGCATTTCTGATATCCTGTTTTCCTCTAGGGTTTTTTTATTACGGTATATGACCTAAACCACATAACACTGTGAAAGAAAAAGACTGGAATAATTAAATGTTTTTGAAAAAAACATTAAACAGGCGTATCTTTATAATTATCTATTTTGTCCATTAAACTGGATAAAGTCTCCTTTGAACCCATAGCAGAGGGGATTTTTTCTCTTTCCCACAGCAATCTTAGTGAGACCGTATTTAATGTTCTTATAAAAATTTAAATGCAATATCCTTCCATTGCTATTTATAGGAAACCGAAAAAAAAAAAAAAACGTTTCCAGCTAGCTGGGTTATCTCAGATACAAATTAAATTTGGGCAGCTGACAAAATATCCTTGGAGAGCTCAGACACTTGCCAATGGGATTAAAGAAAATCTGCTTTTCTGAGAAACATAGTGAAGAAGATACTGGGAAACTAAGAGCCTGAAAATCAAAAATGTACTGTTGTGGGGGGTAAAAAAAGTCTGTCAGCTTCCATTATTTCACCCCCATATTACATTAATGATGACTTATTTCAAGAAAATCTTTAATCAAATATTTTAACATTGTGGAAGGCATGAGCATGAGAAACATCATGGGTCTAAGTGAAAAAGGCTCAGACCACATTTCATAACCTAACCATCTTCATCTAATGGCAGTTTGCTTTGAAGTCTAGATCCTAGATACTCATGTTGAGTTATTAAACAATGACTTTTTTCCCTTCTGTCTGTGATATGTGAAAGAAGTGGTTGAAAGCCTGAATGAAATATCAAGAGAACAAAAATCTGCTTATAGAACCATCCTCTGTTTTGTCTCCATTCATTGCATCTTCCTGAGGACAAGTGATAAATACATTTTTTTGATGGATGATTCAAACAGCACTACGAAACAAGGGCAACTTGAGTGTTCTAGGAGACCAGATTGATTTCTTCAGGTTTTGCAGATTGCACAGTGAGCACTTCAAAATGTAGGTAGAAAAACATGCTTTTGCTTTACACAGAATGAAGAGACAGATGAAACGTCCATCATTCTGCCCTGATGATTGCCTATAAAGGGAGAGCTGCACACTTTTTTCTCCAGAAACATGTGACTTCTCACACAATGGAGTTTAAAGTATATTTAGGATTTGGAGAAATGCTACAGCATTAATAGGTGTAAATACTCTTGTCTTTTCTTGACAAGAAATAGGGAAAGGTTATGATTTTTGTTTCATGAAGTTGTTTCTCTGCTCACTATAATAGCTTTTTTTCACATAAATATTGAGATGGTGATGGGTATTTTTTTCAGATAAATGTCTTTGAATTACTGATGAACTTAAAATCAGTGTGATATAAACATTCTCTAAGGACTGGTTTTGTTAATAGAAAGGAACATATATACAAGGAAAAGGTATAAAAACAGGTTTGATATTTTTCCCAGTGATGTTCTAATTAAAACTTTAGCCATGAAATAAAATTCTGGAACAATTTAAACCAAACTGGCCTCAGTGAATCTTGTTTTTTTGCAGAGGAAACTGACATGTACAAAACTTTATTTCAAGAAGAGTTATAACTTCATTTTCAACTTTGTAAGGTTAAAATAACCTCCTAAAAGATAAGAAAATTCATCTGTGTAAGACGAATATAAGTCCAAAATTAACTTCTTATTTATCTAATTAAACACTTCCACAGATAATCACTTACAAGTCAGAAGTATTAAAAAATGTAGTATTTGAACTGTTAAATATTATAAATAACTTTATCACAAGCATTCTCTGTCTAGTCAGTGTTCAATATGAGAGGAATTCTTACCTGATTGCCTTCACCAGGGACAGTGATGCTGGCTTCATTCAAATCTTAAATGAAAGCCACAGGGGAATAGCTACAATAAACAGAAAAAAAACCCACAAACTTCACTAATAAAAGGATTTATCTTATTTCATTGCTGGTTAAAGACAGATTATAGTGATGGTATGGAGCAGGTATTTTCCACAGGAAGTATGGAAGAACAGGTATTCAAGGTCAAGAAACATAATATCCTCTGTCTATAAATGTACATGATGAAGAGTGTAAGATAAGAAAATATTTTTAATGCTTCCTCACAGTGTCCTCCAAGCTGTAATGACAGGTTGTCAAGGATTTTCTTAGTAAATCCACTTCTGTAGAGACTTTTGCTCCAGTATCCTGACCTTCGTGAGAATGAATTCCACAGATTAAAATATTGCTGTATATTATTGTATTCTTAATTTTTATTGTTTAGGTATTTCACTTCCCAATTTTACAAAATGCAAATTTGTACCTTTATATTCTTGTCCTCTTTTCTACATGACTTATGAATTACTCCAATACTTGGGGTCCAATCCATGCACAGATTTCTACGAGATTTTGCTCTTCTTTGATATTTTTTCTGAACTGTACAAAGGTTAATGACCAGGAAGGACAAGTAAGAAGGAAATTTTTTTAAAGGAGAATGCAGGTAGTCACAGATATAACATTGTCCCAGAATGAATGGACAAAGTAATAAGCTTAGGTTTTCATAAAAAATTTAATTTATAAGAGTAGAATATTGTGTTTATGAATACTAATATGTTACAGGATAAATGTATTAAAGCATAAAATTTACTTCAGTATAGTATTTTATTATAGTATTTCAGTATAGTGTAATCACTGTAGAGAGATCAGTGCTTAATCTTAGTTTAGTTTAGTTTCCTTATCTTAGGAGAAGAGTCTAAGTTATCTAAGAAGTAGAGTCTAAGTTGTCTAAGAGTAAATGTGAGTCTAAAAATAGTTACAATGATGGAAAGTTTGACAGAATAATAAACATTTTTCTCAATCACATAACAAGGTCTATATAGCAAAAGAACAATAGAGAAGATGTCCTGGTTACATCTGGGATTAATTTTGCTCTCAGTGGCAGGCACTGCTCTGTGTTTTGGGTATAACCTGGGAATATAATGTCAATAAGACACTGATGTTTTTGCTGCTGCTGATCAGTGCTTACCCAGAATCAAGGACTGTCCAGGGTCTCAAGTTTTGCCAGTGAGTAGGTGCAAAAGAATCTGCTAAGGAGCACAGCCAAGAGAGCTAATATGAGCTGGTCAAAGGGATATTCCACACCATGGAACACCATGCCCAGCACATAAACTGGGGGGACTTGGCCGGGACAGGTGGATCACTACTAGAGGATGATCTGGGCACCACTCAGCAGGGGCGTGAACATCACTTGTCTTTCTTAGGTTTGATTTCTTTCTCATTCTCTATTATTACTACTAGTAGTAGTACTAGTAGTAGTAGTAGTAGCTATAGTAGTAATGGTAGTATTACTATTGCTATTATTACTATTACTATTATTATATTTAACTTCTCTTAACTAATAAACTTTTAGCTAGATCCATCAGTTTTGTTTTTTTTTTCTTTCCTCTTCTCCTCGTCCCATCAGAGGTAAGGCAAGAGAACAAGTGGCTGTGTGGTACTTAGTTGCTGGTGTTAAGCCACAACAGAGGACCAAGAAGTCCTTTGCAAGTCTGATTAGGGGTACTGGAAATATGGAAGAAGCTGTAACAGTCTAGTAGTATAAAGAGTACTCACCTCGGGCACATACTGCTTGAGAAGCATGCTGGAAAATTAAGATGACTCTAACTAAAAGGTTCAAAATCACTTAAAAGCTAGAAAAACTATAATTTAAAACAAGATGTTTGATGTTTGACTGCAGTGCATCTCTGTCCTCACTTTAGAAAGACAGAGATGTATTTTTTAGTTAGTATTCCAAATGCAGTAGCAGCAGGTGGCCTGATGATTAGCCAAGCTAATAAGCACTGCTGAGTAAAATAAAATACAGCCTAACACTCAGCGTCATATTAATGCAACCATATATTTGTGGGTGTTAAATTTTATTTCCCTATCTTTTATTTACAGTACTATAGTTAGCAAAAGAGCAGCTTAGAAATCAGATGTTCTGAACATGTCTCAAGGTGTGCATCCAGGGTTCTGCTTGCATTGACATCTTGCTGCAAACGTTGCCAGCCCAGTCTACAAATACACAGCTGATGAGAACTTCATAGAAAATATTTTAATTTAAATGTGATGGCCAGCATTTGCTGAAGAATTACATAAGTAACTTAGAGAATGAGATATCACTTTTCTGAAGAATCTTGTTTTTTAAGATGAGTCAGTTGGTAATGACAGCAGTAATAGAAGTGACAACCATAGTAAATTATGAGGCAGAACACCTGAAGGAGCTAGGCAGGGAGTTTCTGGAGTCAGAGATGCCCAAGAGAGACCTGGCAGGATCTAGCAGCTCTAATGAGCAAGGCTGACACGATCCCAGTCTTGCTAGAGCAACTGTGGGACACAGTACTAGAAGATTTCCTGGGCTGATTCAGCCATATATTCATTGCCCATGCAGGTCAGCAGAGATGAGGTTGAGGAGAGAAGTTCCAGGGCAATCAAAAAGGACTCAGGATGCTATGAAGATTGGTTGAAGGAGTGCACAGGCAGTCTTTTCCTCAATCCCTTTGATAGCAGGGAAGAATGCAGAAAGAAACACGAGAACCCACCTGACCAACCCAGGGTTTAAAAACTGGTGTCATAACTGAAATCTTGGGTTTTCAGTCATGAGGTGATTTATATGATACCAGGCCTGCTGGAGACTAGTGGGGTTTGCCTTTCTAAAAGGGGTAAAAGGATTCCAGCTGTGAGCAGAGCTGATTGAGAGTGTTTGAGAGTCTTTAAAATGGCTTAGAAGGGGAAAGGGGTTAAGGCCAAGCTCAATAGAGATGAATCTGAGGGTGACATGCCAGATTTGGGCATGCAATGGACAGCCCAGCTAAAGTACACCTACACCAATGCAGACGGTATGGATAACAAACAGGAGCTGGAAAACACTGTGCAGCAGGAAAGCTATGATGTATTTACAACTACAGAAACGTGGTGGGACAACTCCCATGGGTGGAGTGCTGCAATGATGGTAAGAAGCTCTTCCCTCAGAAGGGACTGGTGGGCAAGCAGAAGCAGAAAGGTGTCTCTGTACGTTAGGGAGGGGCGGTTTTGACTGTGCAGAGCTCAAGGGCAGTGATGATAAAGTTGGATGCCTGTGGGTAAGGATTGGAGAAGGGCTAACAAGGCAGAAATCCCATGGGGCGTCTGTTGCAGACCACCCAGGGCAGGATAAAGGGGCAGCATCTCTTTAAGAAGTTGGCTGACATTTCACTATTGCTAGTCCTTGTTCTTTTGGGAGGTTTTGACTTGCAAGATGTCTGCTGGAAACTCAAAAATGCAGATAGGAAATAGTTTAGGAGGTTTCTGGAGTTCGTGGAAAAGAACATCCTGACATGGCAGGTAGGACCAGTGCCCTTCTAGATCTGCTCTTTACAAACAGAGAAGAGCTGGTGGGAGATGTGGTAGTCAGAGGACGTCTTGGGCATAGTGACAATGAAATGATAGAGCTTTTAATCCTTGGTGAAGTAAGGAAGGGCATCAACCAAACTGTATCTAGAGGGTAGAATTTGGCATTTTCAGGATACTGGTTCAAACAACTCTTGGGAAACAGTCCTCAATAAAAAAAGGGGTTCAGGAAAGCTAAGAAGGAAATTTAAAGGTGTAGGAGCAGGCTGCTCCTATGTACTGAAAGGCAAATCATAGAAGACCACCCTGGCTGAACAGGGAGGTTTCACTGAGAAGAAGAAGAGCACAAATCTCAGGGAGAGCACAAAGATGTCATTAGGCCATATAGAGAAAATTAGGAAGGCCACAGCTCAGCTACAAATCAATCTGGCCACTGCTCTGAAATAAAATTTTTAAGAATTTTTTTTTAAATACATTAACAACAAAAGGCAGTCCAAAGAAAAACTTCCATCCTTTATTGGATGGATATGGAGTTTCTTTCTTTTTACTTGCAGTTTTTTTTTTTTTTTTGCATAAGTTGCTAGTAAACTAACTACTGGTACATCAAGGTACTTAAGGAAAACAAGAGTGGCTAAGATGGGGGAGAGGAGTGTAGCATATGACTATACTTCTTTTTTTCTTGGGAGTTTCTTTTCAAAGGACAGAAATACCAGGAGAGGGGGGCAGCTGCTCACTGCCTTGCTCTGGGTTCAGGAGAATGATGTCTGGGGATGCTGTCTGGGGAGAGGAGCTCTCTGTCACTGCTGTGACCCAGCCAGGAGCTGCTTTTCTTCTGCAGCTGGGCCCTGCACCCCCTGCCCTGCCAGGATATCCTGCAGTTTCAGCTACTGCTGCAGAGCTTCTGACACATCCATCCATCGCCCCGGGATTTCTGCTCATTCCTGCAGCTTGGTGCTCCTCAGAGTCCTGCTGGAGCACTGGGACCGACACTGTCCCCAGTGCTCGTGAGCAAAGCCTCTCTTTTCCATCCCTTCCCATCTGGGACACAGCCGCCATCACCCCAGCGCTCCCTGCAGCCACGGGGGGAGCATCGCACCTGCCCTGCCCGCCGGGAGCCACCAGCGCCCCTGCTGGGTGTGACGGGAACTGCACCGAGAGGATTGGAACTGTTTCTGTTCTGGTTGCTGTTAATGCTGCAGTTGTTGTTGTTTTGTTTGCCTTGTTATACGTACTAGTAAAGAACTGTTATTCCTATCCTCATATCTTCGCCTGAGAGTCCCTTAATTTCAAAATTGCAATAATTTGTAGGGAAGGGGTTTACATTTTCCATTCCAAGAGAGGGTCCTGCCTTCCCTAGAAAACACCTGTCTTTCAAACCTGGAGGGGAGCATTATCAACAAGGATGAAGAAAAATCTGAAGTACTTCATGCCTTTTTTGCTTAAACAGAAAGCCCAGTTACCCTTGGGACAACCAGACCCTGAGCTGGTACACAGGGACAGGGAGCAGCACTGACCTGTAATGCAGGAAGAAATAGTGACCTGCTGAGCCATTAGACCTAACCCATAGGACCAGATGGGATTCACCCAAGGACACTGAGGGAGCTGGTGGAAGAACTCCAAAAAGCAACTCTATCATTTTTCATCTTTCCTGGATAACCAGGTAGGTCTGAGATGACTGGAGCGTAACCAATATAGTGTCCATCCACAAGAAGGGTGATAAGGGGAATCCTGGGGACTACATGCCTGTCAGCTTGATCTTGGTCCATGGAAAGGTTGTCATCTCGAGTGAGATCACAGCATGTGCAAGACAACAAGGCAATCAGGTCCAGCCAGAATGCATTTAAGAAAAACATGTCCTGCCTAACCAACATGGTCTCTTTTCATGACCAAGCAATGTGTCTAGTGGATGGATGAAGGAAGAGCTCTGGATGTAGTCTACCTGGACTTCATCAAAGATCTCAACACTGCCTTTCAGGGAACCCCCCTGGGTGCACTTAACCTGAGTTAAGAGCGGGCTGCACAGCCAGGCCCAGAGAGTGAGGGTGAATGGTGCTGCTTCCAGCTGGGGGCTGATCATTAGTGGAAATCCCCAGGAATCAGTGTTGGGGTTGGTCCTGTTCAATATCTTTACTGGTGATGTGAACAATCAGATCAAGTGCACCCTCATTAGGTTCACAGATGATACTACATTGAATTGATGTGTTGACCTGCTGGAGGGCAGGAAGGCTCTGCAGAGGGATCTAGACAGGCTGGATCAATGGACTGAGGCCAGCTGTATGAGGTTCAATAAGACCAAGTATCCAGTCCTGTCTCTGAGTCACAACAACCCAGTGCAGTGCTATAGACCGGAGGAAGAGTGTCAGGAAAGAAGCCAGGCAGAAAAGGACCTGGGTGTGCTGGTTAACAAGAGCTGAACATATGCCAGAAGTGTGGGGGCCAGAAGGCCCGTGGCATCCTGGTCTGGATCAGCAATAGTGTGGCCTGCGGGACCAGGACAGTGATTGTTCCCCTTTATTTGGCTTTGTAAGGCCTCACTTTGAGTGCTGTGATCAGTTTGAATCCCTCACTGCAAGAAGGACATTGAGGAACTGGAACATTTCCAGAGAATAATAACAGAGCAGGTGACAGGTGTAGAGAAGAAGTCATACAAAGAGCAGTTGAGGGAGCTGGGATGTTTTTTTCTGGAGAAAGGGAGTCTCAGAGGAGACATCTGTAACTCCCTGAAAGAAGGTTCTAGCCAGGTGATGATCAGGCTCTTCTCCTAGGTGACTACTGACAGGATAAGAGGGCATAGCCTAAAGTTGTGTCACAGAAGGCTGAGGTTGAATATCAAGGGGAATTTATTCACTGTGTACTGGTTTGAAAGCAAAACCAGTGAGAGACTCTAAGTCAGTAATACAATTTTAATAGGAAAAAGAAAAAAAAGAAAAAATTAAATACATGCAATAATACAAAATAAGACCACTGACAGAGTCAGAATACAACCTGACACCCTGTCAATCCGGCTGTTGGTGCAGTCCCATTAAATGGTGGCTGCAGTCCTCCTGGATGACAGATGTGGTTCTGTTGAAGCAGTGCTCCTGTAGAAGGTGCAGTTTTCCTCCCAAGGTCCAGCGATGATGTGGAAAAGCCTGGTTTTCTCCTCTGGAATCCAGGGGAAAAGGCTGCTTCCATGTTCCAAATCTTGGTTTTTATTTAGGTAGGAAAGGCATGGCTCCTCCCCGTGGCTGGAGCATCTCCCAATGGGATGATGTAATCTTATCAGTCCGGCAGTGGGACTTAATGGCCCATTAACAGAAGATATCTCCCACAGAGATAAGGATCAGCCCTTCTCTCATTTCAACAGATGGTGATAGAATACATTTTGAATTGTAAGCCAGGACACACTGAAAGAGTGGTTAAGCCTGGGAATGAATCCAAGGAAGTGGGGGAGTCACCATCCCTGGAGGTGTTTGAGAAAGGACTGGTCATGGAGCTTAGTGCTATGGTTTAGTTAGCATGGTGGTCGTCAGTCAAATGTTGACTCCATTATTTTGAAGGACTTTTCCACCCTTAGTAATTCTATTATTTTATGATCCAGACTCAATTCTGCCAACTTCAGATAAATTTGTTTTAAGCTGTGCACATCTGTTTTTTCTGGATTTCATATCAGGTTTTAAATCAGTATGTTCTAATAAGTAAATAAAACTCAGAAGAGTGTTAGTGATTAAAGGATTATGGTTTTATCATGCTAATTAATTTGATTCATAATATTGCATTGCTTCCTCAACTCACTTTTTCCCTTAATGGCTATGTTCATTAAAAAGATTTATTAATAAAAAGATTATCTTCAAATCCCAGTTTATTTTTCTAAGATTCCAAGTAGGTCCCTGAAGGTACATGGATTATAAGACCAGGGAGAAAATTCTGAAACAAGTTTTCCATACGGCACAAATCGTCAGCTGCTCTGAGTCACTAGATGTTTCTTAGACCTCTACATAGCAATTCTTTAACTGAGAGATTAGAGTGATTATTCCATTAACTGCTTTTAAGAAACTTCCTCAATTCTGAATTTGGAGCTGGTGACATGCAACAAACACTCTGAGTTTTACATTCTGAATTTATTCTATTTGCTTGGACTTGTTCAAGGGAAGAAAAAACCAGGGGTTTATGAAGAGGACACATCTTTCACATTCATCTACATAATTCAGAGATATGAGAATAGGTAAAATAGAATCCCCTACACATCTTACTACTGAGACAGGTTCTTTTTTTCTTTTTTCTAGTATTGTAACACATGCTTCTTCAAACAGCAAGTAGTTGGGACTTTTTCCATGGAAGATTTCAGTCCTCCTCCTAGTTAGAGAAGTGAATCTTCTCAGGCGGTGTTCACTTCTTTTTCTGCTTAAAGAGGCCCACCAGATTACAGAAACTAAGAGATTCTCTGATGGGAGACGTAAATTTTAAACTCCTTTGGCTGTTCTCAGAAGTCTCTGTGGGAAAGTGTTTAATAGAAATGCAGCATTACCTGCCTAAATCATGACTTTTTTCTGTCTTTATCCACTATTGAGACAGATGTCTGTGCACAGAATAGATTTTATTGGCATTTCACTTCCATTCTCCCATTTGCCAGTGGGAAATTTTAATTGAAGAACTTTTGCTGTATCCCCAGACATCTTTCTTGGTTATGACTTCATCCCAACACATCCTCAGGAGCAGTAGTAACACCAGAAAAGTAATTTTTTCTACCCTTTACAGAATTCTCTAGAACACCTCAGTCTGTGACGCTATGGAAAGAAATAAAAACAAGAAGAAAGTAAGTATCCTAGAATGTGCTAGTATATTACAAAAAGAAAGTAGACACAGTAGCTCAGGGAAGGGATGAAGCCAATTCCTACTTAAAGATATAATCAAATCCTGGTGTGGGACTAGGTATTGAATAAAAAGACCTAATATAGAGTAATACGAAAGAAAGTATCAAAAAGCAATGAATTTGCAGTCTCAATCTGAAAGCAATTGTTGTGGGAGCTTATGCAAAACTATCTGAAGCATATGAAAAATAAAAGTTTACCTCATATCACTTCATATTTCTCACTAATATCCCTAATACAAAAATAATTAATATATGTTCATTTATTTGTCTGGATCTGGACATATAGCTCACATCTGTTATGATGCCATGTCATCAGTTGTGTCTTTAAAAGCTTGGAACTGTAAAGCAAATATCTTCTGTTTTCTAAGGGCTGGGTTTTTTTTTTTTTTTTTTTTTTTTTTTTTTTTGTATGGGCTGTATGCTCATAACTTCCTTTTATCTAGGCAGGATAAGAGTCTGAGTGGGCAGACAGCACACAACTTATATATTCAGACAAATTTTAACTTATAAACTTAGTCAAATTATGTTTAGGGACAGTTTCAGATGTCTTTGACATTTAGGCATCCTGACTATATTGAAAATAATTATTTTTGCACAGTCTTCTGCTTTACTGGAACAACAGCATGTGCTTTTGCAGGCACAACCTGAAAGGGTGGAATAAGGAGCCAGGATAGTGCAAGGAGTATGATACATCTGTTGAAACTTAGGACAGAAATTTGAGCAAAAAATTATGTATACCAAACTGGGGCTTGTTCAGCATGCTACTTGTATATTTAATATTTTTAAAAAGAGCAAAATCAGAAGAAAATACCTGACAGTAAGACTTCAGTGATGGACAAATGGTGTAGAATTGTTCATAAGGTGTGTGAGCCTTGAGAAAATTGAGGCAGCTTTTGAGTCATCCTGGACACAATTTGTGACGCATGGGAATCTCTTACTTTATTTAATTAACATCCAGAAGATTATGAAATTAATTAAATACATAATTAAGCAAAATGATACAAGGTTTTATAAATCTTTCTCAGCAGCCTATCATATCCTGGAACACTGCCTCTGTTTTGAGTATTTTATGGCTGCATATTTTTCTTTCTTGTAGATTCCATACCTTTGTCAATAGTCAGGTATAACAAATTTTACCACACTGAAAATAAATCTGTCTCCTCCATGGAAACGTTAGTCATTAACTTTTACAAGGTTCTTATAATAGTTTAATAAAACATTACCAATTTCTATGTCATCTACATTAAAATTATTATTCCTTTCAGGTTTAATAGACAGGATCATATATATATCCTCTTCTTATGATGATGTAGGGAGCTAGCCTTTCTTGTCTGAGAAGTAAAAAATAGAAATTTACTTTCATTATGGAATATATATATATATATGGATTTTTTTTTTTACATATTGATCATAATTTCACAGAAATTACACATTTTGCATGTAGATTTTTCTCTCATAACAACATTGATTCTTCTTGAAACTGGTCCCTATTTTCTGAGGTCACAATTTTTCCTTGGGTAAATATGGTTCAGATAGAAACTCTAAATAGAAAACGTGTAACGTGTGTTTCAGAAGGATGAGTTACTCTAAAGACAAAGTAGGGCATTCAGAAAGCTACTATCCCAGTTAATACAAAATGTTTTTTCATAAAGTTTTAAAGTTTAAAGCTTTATTAGAAATCTGCTTCATGTGTGCATTCTCTAGACATAGACATGCTGATACAAACGCCATGTGCCTCAACTGTGAGAAGCCTAATAGGATATTGTCATTAAGACAACTGTGGAAAAAGACCACTTTTAGTGTTTGCAGATTTGTAGTGTTTTCAAGCTTTACGAATTTCAATTTAGATTTATATATATTGCTGAAATTCTTGAAAAAGTGGGAATTTACAGTGTGTGTACCAGTTCACATACATGTGGCAATATAGGAAAAACCAATCCAAACCAAACCAAAAAGAACCAAAAAACAAGGCCAAACAAACAAACAAAAACCCACAAACAAACAACAATTAAAACAACAAAAACAACAACCAAACAAACAAACAAAACACAAAAAACCCAACCACACACACACAAAAAACCCTAAACATAAAAACAACCAACCAAACAAAAAAAACAAACCCAGAAACATGAAAGTGGCTAGAGGAATGTCCACATAATCGTGTACTAGTTGCCATAGTATTAACTACCCTTATCAAACATTTCCCTAATAATTTGAAGACATAGAAGTTAAGCAGAAAGAGGGATGGAATTGTAAAATATCCTGGGTTGGAATGGACCTGCAAGAATCATCAAGTCTAATTCCTGGTCCTGAAGAAGGACAAACCCAAAAATCATATCATGGGCCTGAAAGTGTAGTAAAGGTGAGGAGCAGGGAAATCTTTTTTGTGACAAAAATTCAGTTTTGTTATGAATAAAAGGTTTGCTTTATTCTATTATGTGATAAAGAACCATTGTTCTTCCTTCTAGGGTTTGTACATTTATTAAAGTAATATAAATATATGCAATATAGCTGTAGGCCAAAAAAAAATCAAAACTTAGCATAACTTACTGAGCTTATCTTGTAAATACAAATTCACACATTGTGCTTTTGTAAGCTTCTTGTAAAAAAATGAGGATTTAAATCAAGTGGTGTTTCAATAAGATTTCTGTAAGAGTATATTTGCAATTAGAGGATTAACGGACACAAGTAATAAATTGAGATAAAATAGATTTTAGTACATTAGGATACATAGTTTAAATATTAATTAATAATATATTTTTTCAAACCCCTATGTTGGGGGTTGAA
>VXBI01012575.1:6238-20796 GCA_013397375.1 Toxostoma redivivum | reverse complement strand
TTCTGGTGTCTAAGGAGGGTCTTGGGGAGGAGTTGGGGGGCTCTGGTGTCAGGGGGACGTGGGGGAGGAGTTGGGGGACTGATATTAGGACCCGCGGGGCATGGGGACACTGAGGACGAAGTGGGGGGTGGAAAGCTGCGGGAACAGCAGTCTGGGGAACTGGGAGAATTGGGCTGAACCTTCCCATAGTGTGTGCTGCAGCGCCCCAGGACTAGGGAAGGGGCTTTACTCTGGCTCCCTGTGCCCTGTGGCTGGATCTCCCCATTTTGAGATCCTGTCCCAGCTCCTGGAGTCCCTGCAACAAGGGCAGGTGGGGAGTGGATGCTGCTTTCTCCCCCCACCGTGCAGTTCTGCTCTTGCAGTTCACATCCAGGTGCAATTCCCTTCTGATTTGGGTTCTAATGCTGGTTATTTCCAGCTCTTTCCTGTTTTGGGTTCCAGTACTGGTTATTTCTAGCTCCCCCTCACTCCCAGTTTGTTTTTCTGTGGTGGTTTTGGGTTTATCTTGTCACCTCGGTTAGATTGTTTGTGCTCTGGGGTTGTTTTTCCTGTATAGTTGGGTTGATCTCTGTCTTTATGCTGGAACCATGGAATGGTTTGGTTTGAAAGAAGCTTTAAAGCTCACTCAGTTCCACCTGCTACCTTGGGCAGGGACACTTTTCCACTATCCTAGTTTAATACAAGCCCTGTCTAACCTTGGATAATATCCTTGGATACTTCCAAGGATGGGGCNTTCCGTCAGCGGCGCGCGCGGCGCGCGCCCCCTGGCGGGCGGCGGCGGAGCCAGCGCGGTACCGGCGGGGAGCGCCGCGCTCGCCGTTCCCGTGGTGCCCCGCGGCCAAGATGGCGGACCGGCGGCNGGGCAGCCACAGTTTTTCTGGGCAGCGGTTTTACTGAGCACTTTCTCCTGCTCTGAGCTGTTTGCTTCATCTAGCCCCTGCCCTGAGCTGGGTCCTGCTCAGCCTCTCTTTGTTATTCCCTGTGCTTGCCCTTTCCCCAGCTCTTAGTTGGCAAGGGAGAGATCCTGCCTCCCCTGTCACTGTCATTCTGTTCCCTGGAGACCCCCAGCACTGACAGCTGTGCTTTGCTCTTGATATTTCCTCACTGTAAGTGCTTTAGAAGTTTCTTGGAGAAAGGCTCTGGAAGCCTGGAATTTGTTTCTTCTTGGTCACTGGAGCTGAACTTCCAAGAGTGAAGCAATAGGGTCAGGGCAAGACCTTGTTGTCACCATGTGTGGGATCATGGGATGCTGGGTATTAGGAAAAATGAACATTAGAACAAAAGAATAGCTGTTAGAAAAAGATATTAGGTTAGTAAATAGTAAGAAAATATATTTTGAGGGAAAATTTTTTCATGGAAGAGGTGGTCAGGCACTGGCACAGGCTGCCCACAGAGTGGTGGAATCCCCATTCCTGAAGTGTACAAAAAGTGTGAATGTGTTTTTTGGGGCTTAGTGATGATGTGGGGCTGGTGCTGGTTGAAGGTTGGATTTGATCTTAAAGATCTTTTCCAGTCTAGACAATTCCATTATTTTGTAGTTTTATGCATCCATGTTGCTGGGACCTGGCTGCTGCCCTCCTCTCCTCTAACAGCCCTCTCTTTTCTCTCTCTGCAGGAAAGCGAGGATGGCATTGAAGGAGATGGTGAGTGATGGCTCTTGGGCAGGGTAGTTTGTGAGCAAAAAAAGTAAAAACCAGACAACTAGACAAAATGGCTTTTCCAACAATCCAAGCCATGCCAAATATTCACTTGTAACAGCAGGCAAACATGGGGTACAGGGACAGTGTCCCAAACGCTTCCCTGCTCCCTCCTGAACTGGCTGTGGCATTGATCAGGGGTGGTGCTGGCATCCAAATTCCTGTTGGGAGGGGTTTGGTCTCATGGCAGAGGAGTCGTGTCCAGCCCTGCCCTGATCCCACCTCCTTTCCCTCTCCACAGCCGTGCTCTCTGACTATGAAAGCGCCGAGGACTCAGAGGTAAGGGCGATCTCTGTCCTGCTGAGCCACTGATTCTCATGGAATTTCAGTACAAATCCAGTTTTGTGTCCTTGGATCTGTTCCACTGACCCCTCTGTCTCCTGAGGAAATGGCCTCCCCCAGTCCCAGCCCCTGGCACTGGGACCAGTGTTACTGTGCTGCTGGGGAGGGTGTAGGGCCAGGGGAATACCCTCCTGGCTCCTCACACTGGAAACTGGATTTGCCATGGCCAAGAAGGGCGTGGGAGGAGTGTGGGATGCTTGTTGGGTTTTAATTAGTTGGAATTAAAATGCAAAGTGGTGGTTGGGAACATCCCAGGAGCTTCCCTCTGTTCTCAGGGAGCAGCCAGAGGGGGGATGCACTTTGGGAGTTGGAGGGTGCTGAGGGAATCCCATCCCACCCATGCCTGGGGGCTGCAAGTTCCCCTGGATTTTTAGTTCAGAACTCTATAAAGTTTGAGATTTACAGGGAGTTTAGAGAAGTTCTGTTCTTTAAGGATTGTGGTGAAGGCTTTCTAAGGAAAA
The DNA here is from genome assembly GCA_013397375.1 of Toxostoma redivivum. Lineage (NCBI taxonomy): Eukaryota > Metazoa > Chordata > Aves > Passeriformes > Mimidae > Toxostoma > Toxostoma redivivum. The sequence continues at coordinate 18,296 of VXBI01012575.1, read as the reverse complement.
TCCATCTCTGTTTCTGGAATCTTGAGGGAAACAGTGGCTAGAGAACATCCAAACCACCAAGCAGAGGAAATCCAAGCTGTTTATTTGGGAATTAATCTCAGTTTGGGAGTTAATCTATGCTGTTAGCAAGGAAGGAACACTGCAGACTGCAGAGGTGATGGAGCAGCTCCCAGAGCTCTTCCAGCCTGGAATCCCACGAGGAAGCTCCCAGGGGCAGCGGGGTTGTTGCATCACTGCCGTGCCAGGATGACTCTGTTCCTGTACCTAAAAATAATGCCCAGCCTGGGCTTCCCCGGCGTAAACACCGGGAGCAGCCGATGTGCAAAGGCTGTGTTGAAAGAGGAAAATGGAGCAGGGTTTGGTTAATCACCCCGAGCTATTTTTAGTTCAGCTCCAGCCTCCGGAGGCTCCTGGGGGTGAAACCAGGTCATGCTCCTGAGCAGAGTGAGTCAGCTGAGGAACTCCGGGGAATTTGGAAATGTGGCCCTGGCTGGATCCGGGCCCTCGGTGTGGAAGGAAGGGCCTGAGATCATCAGTCTTCCCAGTCTGCAGGAGCCTTTTTGGAATGGTGGGATGCTGCATCTTTGTGGGGAAGCTGATCCCAGCTCCATTCCAGAAAGCCTGTTGCATCTTCCTTCTCTTGTGAGAGGTTGGGTTTAACCTTTGCTTTTTCTATAAAAATGTGGGGATAGGAAGACTTTTAGGAGCTAATAAACTGCTTTGGAAGAGTCATGTCTAACAGCTGGGACAAGGATCTGACTCCAGAACTGAGGGAATTTCTGGGCGATCAGTTGCTGGATTTGACTCCAGATTTGGGGAAATTCCTGGCAGATCTGTTGCTAATAGAGTACATTTGAGTCATTGGGTATCTCCCAGGTAGAGGAAGACGATTACAGCGAGGAAGAAAGCTCCAAGGTGGAACTGAAGCAGGACAGCAACGATTCCTGCGAGTCGGCGGCCAGAGGGGAGAAGGGGAATGAGAAGGTGGATCCCAAGGGAGCCGTGACAGGCGAGCGGCAGAGCGGTGACGGGCAGGTGGGTGTCCCACAGCTCCGGGCTGGGGGCTGGCAGCAGGACTGCTGCAGTGGTGAGAGCTCCTTGGTTCTGACAGGAGAGCACGGAGCCTGTGGAGAAGAAAGTTGGGAAGAAGGTTCCCAAGCATCTGGACGACGATGAGGATCGGAAGAACCCGGCGTACATCCCACGCAAGGGGCTCTTTTTTGAGCATGACCTCCGAGGGCAGACGCAGGAAGAGGAGGTCAGGTATGTGAGTGTTCCCCTGGGGCTCTGGGAGGGACAGCCCAGCCTCCAGGCCAGTCTCTGGCAGCAGGGCTCCTCGCTTCAGTGGGATGCACTGGGAAGGTCTGTGCTTCCATTACTTGCTCTGTGTCTCGTCAGGACACTTCAGCTCTTTGAAGAAGAGACACAAAAATCCCACATAAAAAGCCTTGTGCCAGGCAACAGTGACTCTTCGAGATGCTTTTTCCAAATAGCAGTGGGTCACCAGCTGGGCTGGAGGAGTGGGAGGAAGGATGGATCCCTGCCCCAGGAATGCTTGGGCTCTCTATGTGGAACTGCTTGAAATTGCCACATCTTGACCTTACAGCCCCTTGCTCTTCCCTGTGTCCCTTTTCTAGGCCAAAGGGTCGTCAGCGGAAGCTGTGGAAGGACGAGGGGCGCTGGGAACATGACAAGTTCCGTGAGGATGAGCAGGCCCCCAAGACCAGGCAGGAGCTGATAGCACTGTACGGATACGACATCCGGTCAGCCCACAACCCCGACGACATCAAACCCCGGAGGATGCGCAAACCACGGTGAGCCCCAGCGTCACACCAGGGCCTGGATTGTCCCAGGGAGAGGGGCCAGTTCTGGAGCTCCAGAGGGAAAGCTCTGTCACGTGGGACCATGTTCCTGGGGTTTCTAGATGTGTGTGCTGGGGAGGTGTTCCCTGACACAGTGATTTCTCCCACCCAGGAATTTTTTAGTGAATTGTTGTGTTTTTCTTCCTCAGGTTTGGCAGTCCCCCTCAGCGAGACCCTAACTGGTCCAACGAGAGGCCCCCCAAGCCCCCAAGGCACCAGGGTGCCAAGAGCCCCTCGGCTCCCTCACGGTCCTTCAACAGCCGCAGCTCTGCCAGCGCTGGCCGGATGCCCCCTGCCAGGAACTACCCCAGGATGGGGGGCTACAAGGAGACCCGTCCAGGCTACCGGGCTTCGGAGGCGACTGTCCCGCACCGGAACGGGGAGCAAGCCAAGCAGGAGAGCGGCTACCGTGGGAAACGTGCAGAGCAGAGCCCGTCAAGGGACACGTCACCTGAGCTGGAGATGGCACATGTCCATGGCAGCCCTGGGAAGGAGGAGGGGGCTCTGGAAAACCAAGCCACAGCTGCTGACGCTGCGCAGCCGCCACCGGACAGACCAGTCGAGAAGAAATCTTATTCCCGTGCAAGAAGGACCAGAGTGAAGGCTGGGGAGGCAGGGAAGCTGGCAGAGGAAGTGCCTGCTTCTGAGGGGCTGGCTCCTGTGATTCCAAAACCCACACCAGCTGAGACCTCCCCTCCACCAGCCAAGAGCAGCTGGGAGTCACCAGTGGAATCCAGCGTGGATGGGCTTGAGCAGGAGATGACCCAGATGAATCTGACAGAGCAGAACTGGAGCCCAGGGCAGTCCCAGTTCATCCCGCCTCGCGAGCTGAGGGGTAAGTGGGAGCAGCCTCCTGGGTTTCCAGCAGCTCAGTGCCTCCTGATCTGTGCAGTTGGTTGGAGCTGAGCTATCTCTGCCTGAGCCCCGTCCCAGGGTGGGTGCAGAGTGATGGTTCCTGCTGAGAAAGTGCAGTATGGGTACAACAGCAGAGAAACAGAGAAATTAAACATTTCAGTGTAGGTGAATGAAATTAGTGCTGGGAAGGATGGAAGGGGAGATCTTTTCACTATGATGTGAGTCACAGCAAAACTGACCCCTGCTGCAGGAGAGCACGAGATAAGGATCAATAACTGGGCTCTGTGCAGGAAGGAACTTTTCCCTGTTTATCAGCTTATTTCCTGACACTGGGATTTGGTTGCCAATAGCTGAGGCCTGGCTGGGATTGGCAAGTCCCTTTGTGCCTGGGAGGAGGGAGGAACATGGGACAGAGTTACTTTGGTGCCAGCTGAGGACAGTTCAGTTGCGCATCTGCAGAGAGATCATCCAGGTATAATTATCCCTTTGCAGTATTAGAGTCTGTTCTGGGAAGTGTTAGAATGCTTCCCGAGGGGAGTAAAACTGGAGCAAGGAGAAGGAAGCGACTTGCTGCTTTCATAAGCATCTGTGAGGTTGAGGTCATAGAACCAGAAGTCGTTTGGTACTGGTGGGATTATGAAGTCTGTGAGAACAGATCCCTGGACAGGCTGGAAAAGTCACAGTGGGATGAGAGTTCAAAAGTGCTGAGATTGTCTGGTTTGGGGTTTTTTTTAAAGCGCAGAAATGAAGCATCTTCCCAAATTTCCCACAGGGCAGCTCTTGGCTGCAGGTACACAATCCTGTTCTACTGGGAGGATGATGACTCTGCTGTCCCTTTTTTGTCCCTAGCAGAGGAGGGAGGAGTTATTCTGGGAAGCATTTGGCTCTCATTAGTCCATTCTGTATCCCTCTGCCTGTATTTGCACTGTCAGTGATCCATGAGCACTTCCAGTGTTTGTTTTATCCATTTTCACTCCCTTGGAATCACCCGTGATCACCTTGGCACAGTGGTTTTGAGCCATGGTTTAAAATTCACTTTGCTGTGAATTCACATGGATTCAGTTTGCTGTTTGAATCCAAAGGAGCCTGTGATAAAAATGTTTACACCCTGCAGAGGGTTTAAACTGCAGCTTCAGATCCCACATGGATCCTTCATCCACCTGGAAGAGATCTATGTCTCAGCAGACACAGAGCTCAGAGCAGGACCTGAGTTTCAAGCTGGGGATTTAGTTTTGAAGCAGGATTTAGACATTACTGAGCACCATGGGTGAGTGTGCAGTGACAAAACAGCCTCTAATTTGTCCCAAAATATTTAAAATCACCGAGGCAATGTAGTCCAAAGGTTCTGTGTCATGGGAGCGAGGGCTAAGCCGCAGCCACACCCCCGGGCGAGGCGGCTCTGGCCTGGGAACCAGCACAAACCACAGTAATAACCAGTCTGTTCCTTCCTCAGGTATTCCCAACCATATGCACGTGGGAACTGGGCCACCACCGCAGTTTAACCGGATGGAGGAGATGGTAACGCATGATCCCGGAGCGTGACTCCGGCTCCGCGGCGCGCGGGACACGGGCTCTCATTGTCTTGGGGTTGTGGTAATTAGAGGCTGTTGGTGCTTCAGCCTTTCCCTTGTGGGGGAGTTTGGGGGTGACCCAGGGGAGGTTTGGGAGTCAGGGGTGTCGGGTGGGTGCCCCACAGCCCCCCTGACCTCTGGACTCTTGCAGGCAGTGCCAGGGGGCCGTGTGAAGCGCTACTCATCGCAGCGGCAGAGACCTCCTGTGCCAGAGCCTGCACCCCCCATGCACATCAGCATTGTGGAAGGACACTACTACGACCCATGTGAGTGTTCCCTTCCTGCTCCTGTGGCTCCATGTGTGCTCAGAGCTGAGCAACTGTATCGGGGATCCCCCCCACTCCCACTCGGGGTTGGGACTATGTCTTCTCTTTCGTTTGTTGTAGTGGCACTGTGTCTCCTCATACAGTGTCTAAAAGACAGCTGGGAGCCTGCCTGGTTGTGTTTAAACACATGAAATTATCTTCAGTGTTATTCCCTCTCTATGCCAGGGCTCTTAGGATATTCCAATTCTTTCTGAGAACTGAGATTTAAATTGAACTTTAAATCAGTTCTTTGACGTTTGAGCATAGGGAGAACAGGACTGGAGATGGATTAGGAATTCCCTCCAGCATTTAAAGTGTTAGAGAATAAATTCCCTGAGTATTTTCTTGCTTTCTAAAGGGAGTAGGAGGCTTTCCTTTAGGGAGCATGTGGCATCTGTGAGCCTGGGTGCCTCTGTGTGCTGTGGAAGCCCTCGGGGCGGGCTGGGCTGTGTGCGCCTGGCTGTAGGGGAATGAAATTCCATGGAGCTTTTCCTCACAGCCTGTCATGTGTTGTTGCAGTACAATTCCAGGGACCAATCTACACCCACGGTGAGAACCCAGCCCCGCTGCCGCCCCAAGGGATGATTGTGCAGCCTGAGATGCACCTCCCTCATCCAGGTGAGGAGCCAGTGGGACACCCCTGGACCTGGGGAACAGAGAACTCTGCTCTCCCACAGCCTCTATCACGGGGGGGCATCCATTTTCCTAAATTTCTACAACGTGGAAGAGACTTGCTCTCTCCCGCAGTGAGGCTGAACCAGTATGTTTTAAGGAAAGAAAAAATAGGTGTTTCTGGAGCTTCCAGCCAGTGCAGGATGGGGGGAACTGAACGTTTGGCAGCTCCCAGATGGATGTTTGCAGGTCCCTATGGGGCCTCACCAGGCTGGGCCGCTCCCTTCCGTGGGCACTGGGCTGGTTCCTCACTCCCTAGCCCTGTAGCTCAGGAAAAAGCAGAACTGGGAGCTGTTGAACATGTTCTCTGCTTGCCCACACAAATTGTTTCCTGCAGTGGAGTTGCGATGGGGCCGTGTGTTCTTCTGGTGAATCCGGAACTGGGAAGGGGGCCGTGCTCTGCTGCTCTGTATCCCCCCACAGTATGGGTCTGCAGAGAGGCCTTGGAGCAGAGCGTGCTCCTTCCTGCTGCTGCCCAGGGACAGTCTGGCTTTTTGGGTGACATCTATCTGCTTCCTGTCACCTCCAGGTTTACACCCCCACCAGACGCCCCCTGCTATGGNCCCCCCTGGAGCTCTGCCCCCTCCGCCCCCTCCTCATCTCTATTCCAACACACAGGTAAGCTGGATGCGCCGCGGCTCCTTGGCAGGCAGGAGCAGATGGGATGTTGTGGAGTGTGGGGTTTGTTCTGTGAGGTGTTCCTGGGAGAGGATGTGGAGCAGCTGGGCTGATCCATGGGGAAAGGCTGCTGTCATCCCAGAAAGGGTTGTTCTCATGACTGCTGTGCAGCTCCCGAAGCATGGCAGGCAGCGGGTGAAATGCTGTCCTGGGGTTTTGGAATTGAGGTGTTCCCTTATGGAACAGTGAAACAGTCCCTGCTAAGCCAAAGATACCTTGGGAATGGCTGTGGAAGTCAGTTCTGTTTGAGATGGAGGCTGGGAACTGACTGGTGTAAGCAGCATGGGGATGGATTTTCCTGCTCCATGGCCCAGCTCTGTATCTAAGGTTGCTGCTGGGCAGTGAAGAGGATTGGATTGGGTCCCTGAGGAGGCAGATTAGATCCCTGAGCAGGCAGATCAGAGCAGATCCTGTAGGGACATGGATCAGAGCAGTCAGATTCTTGTGAGGCATCAGATCCCTGAGGAGGCAGATTTGATTGGATTTCTCTGAGGATCAGACCAGATGTGATCCCTGTGAGGCTGCAGATGGATGTAATCCCTGAGCAGGCAGATCAGACCAGATCCTTGAAAAGGCGGATGAGACCAGAGCAGACCAGATCCTGGTGCCGTGGCTGAAGCAGGGCTGACATGCTGTGACTGGAGCAGGGCTGACACGCCGTGGAAGGCTGGAGAGCTGCATGTTCCCTGAGCTCCCTACCATCCCTGCCCTTCCCACTGCTCCAGCTGATGCTGGCAGACCTCACCCCGCTTTGAAGGCAGTTTCCCCACGGGCTGCAGGGCTGGATGTGCAGGGGAGCTGTGTTCAGGTGGAAAAGTTGCTGTTGGGAAGTTCAGGCATTCCATGGACTGTAGGGTGAGGGAATCCCATCTGCACAGGCTGTGTCCTGTCCCTGCTGGAGTGAGGGGATGTTAATGAAGGATGGAAACACACAAAGGAGCTGATCTCTGGAGGACACAGCCCCTCTTGGCTCTGGCTGGGGGCAACTGTCCAGCCCCAGTGCGTGCCAGGAAGAGCTGGCAGGGCCCCCCAGCCCGGAACTCTGATCCTGCTGCTCCTGCAGGCGCAGTCCCAGGTCTATGGGGGGGTCACCTACTACAACACTGTCCAGCAGCAGGTGCAGCCCAAGCCCTCCCCGCCCCGCCGGACGTCCCAGCCTGTGACCATCAAGCCGCCCCCTCCAGAGGTACCATCCCCTCACCGTCAGTCCTTGTGTGTGTGTGTGGTGTCACTGGTGTGTGTGTGTGAGGCTGCAGTTCCCCCTCCCATCCCAAAAAAGTAACATTGTTCTTTTGTAAAGGGGAAATCTTAAACTGTCTCATCTCTGACCTGTCCCAAACCTCAGCTTCTCGTTGCAGGTGGTAAGCAGGGCTCCAGTTAATTTGAGTTACTTAAATCTTTAAAACTAAAACCACGTAAAAAGTAAGTCTGAAGTTGACTCTTTCTTGTTTTATTTGTTCAGAGTAGAAAACAGGATGATTTTGAGAGGGAAAAATCCAGCCCTGGCTGGAGGAGCTAGGAGGCAGGGAGTTCTCTGGAAGGATAAACATTGAGAACTCAGCAGATAATTCAGGCAGTAGAGTTAAAGGTTTTTCAGGATGCGAGTGCTTCCCTGTGCTGGAAATGATCTCCTTGCTCCAGTGCTGTGAGCTGTGCATGTGTGAGCGTGCTGGAATGCCATGTGTGTTTTTGGTTTCCCTTTCCATACCTTCTTCACATATGGGAGCCAAGCAAGCCCAGACCCGGGCAGGCATGTGCTGGTGGGTTTCTGTAAATGGGGAGGGCTGAGAAGCAAATTTTCTGATGGAGGGGCCCTGGAAAGGCCTCTTGATGGAAAAATATGGAACCATGAGGAGAGGTTGGCAGAGGGGGCTTGTGCCCAGAGAGGGTCGGGGGGTTGCTGGTAAGACCCAGCCATAGCTGTGAAGGGGTTTGGGAGGCCCTAAACCTCTGCTACTCTTCCCCCCTCCCAGGACAGCAAAGGTGAAAAATCAAAGGAGAGGAGCAACACGTAGGGACACTGCCACAGGAATCCCAGCACCAGACTCGGCCCCTCAGCGAGGAGGAAGCTGCTCCTTGGAATGGCTCCTTCCCTGCGCGGAGGTGAGGCAGAGGGATGAGACACCTGCACTGTGCTCAGGACCAGGCACTTCCCCCGTGGCCCGACTGGTGCCTTCCCAGAATCCATCTCGCTGCTGCCCACCCCCCTTCTCCCCCGTGCTGGGGCCGCCAAAGAACCAACCCCTGAGTCGGTCCTTGGCCACAAGTTCTCCCAACTTCTTCCTGTTACTAAACGTTCCCTGCTCCCTCCTGGGATGTCAAACTCCGCTGGCTTGATCGTGGTCTCTGTTTTTATTTAAGGAATGAAGCAGCTCCTTCAGTAAAGCTGATTTGTTTCTTTTGGGTATTTAGTTTTTTATTTGTTTGGATAAGCAGCAGTGACATCCCCTTACCCCAGTTCGTTCTTCTTTTCAATTCTCTTTTCAATTAATTTTTCAATTTCAAGTTGATTTCAACCACTTTGGAGCAGGGTAAGAGCAATGGAGCTGTGGGAAACTGTCAGGAGTGCACTGCCTGGGCAGGAACCACAACTTAGGAGCTCCTCCTGGTTCTTTTCCCAACAAACTGTTGGTAACTGTTGTGTGTGAGCTCTCAGGTGGGAATCCACAGGGTGACCCCATCCCTGTGCCCCCCCCAGCAGCACAAGGGGACGTTTCCACCCTCCCTCTGCCAAATCCACAGATAGAGGGGGAGGTTTGTGGGCGCCCAGCACCCCGACGCTGCCCGAGCAGCCCAGCCAGCACCCAAACCAGCTCAGCAGGGCCAGGTTTGCTCCCAGCACTTGGGTGTTGCTGCTGAGGCTGTGGAGGGTGTTGGAACCCGCCCCAATGCACCGGGCTGGGCTCCAGCCCCACAAGGAAACACCTCAGCCCTACGCCAGCTCCTGCCTCAGTTACCCATGGCAGCCTTTTGTCCCCTTTGGGATTCCTGAGCCCATGGGGTGACTGTCACTGCAGCTGTGCCATACTGATCCTGGCTGGCTCACCTGTCCCGCAGTGCTGCCACTCTGTGTCCCACATCCCTCCAGCCCCGCGGCTCTGGCCCCTCTCCGGCTCCAGCTTGGCCACGTCCTCACAGCCGTTTGCAAATTGCATTAGGAAACTTGGCAGGGCCGGCTGCTCATTCCTGCCCATTCCTGCCGATTCCTGCTGCTCTCCTGAGCGTGTGCCGGGACGCCGTGGGGATGCGCCAGCTGCCGGCACAGGCACTGGGTGAGGGGGACGTCTCTGAGCAAGTGGTGGCTCGGCCACCCTGTCCCCATCTGTGGCCAAGATGGGGTACCAGCACCCACAGCTCATTCTCTGTGTGGATCCCTCATTCATGCCTGGCTCTCCAGCTGAAATTCCTTCTTTGTTTGCTGTTTATGAGTCCATGACCTTTTTGTGTCTTGTTTCAGCCACCAAAGCCACATTCCCAAAGCAGAATCCCCTGTTTTAGATGTCACCATGTGTCATTTGTGCATTGGTCACACGACTGAAATCCTGGACTTTACACCCCCATGCTGGGGTTTTGGTGTTAGTTGGATTCCTGTCCTGTGGGATGCACACCCCTAACAGTGTTGTAGGAAGCAGACAGCTCTTGTGTGTCCTTCCAGGAACTGGGACCCATAGTGACAGTGTCCATCTGAGCTTCCCTGGCAGGACCACCTCTGCTGTCTCTCATTAACTGCTCCCTTCCCAAGAGCTGCTCTGCTCTCCTAGGTACAGCTCTGCCCTTCTCAGGAGCTCACAGTGGGACTGAAATTGCAGTTCTGCTGTGCCTGGCGCCAGCCGCCCTCGCCCCCACATCCCTGGAAGCAGCTGCCACCATCCCCAGCCCAGCTCTGCCCTGGTAGCAGGGCTGGAGGGAGGCCCTTGTCTCTCTGGGGCTGATATAAGTCCCCTCCCCAGCCTCACTGGCTCACAGGGAAAGACCAACTGTTGCGTTGGTGGTGCGGGAGCTGCCACCCGCACATTTGTGCTGTGCTGCCTCCACCTCGGCAGCCACAGCCTCCTGCCAGCCCCCCGCCCGTCTGCCCACACCAAATAGAGGTGGGGGGCATGTACCCCACTCCTGTTACACCCTGATCCTGTGGATGGAGCATCACAGTGAGCTATGCCCTCCTGCAGCCAGGCTGCACAGGGGAAGGATGCTGGTGGGCTCTGCCAATGCCATGGTGGGAGGGTGGCTTTGAAGGGCAGAGGGGACTCCCCCCTTTGCTTTCCACCCCATTTTCCTCCCTTCCCTTCAGGTCTCCCCAAATTCCTGCCTTCACTTCTGGCAATAGGGTGAGGGTCCCTGAGCAGTACCAACAGCAGCAGCAGAAGGAATCACCTTCCTGTCCACATTGCTGTGCTACTCCATCCCTCCCCAATGTCACTGCCTCAGTTTCCCTCCCTGGCATCAGATCATGTCTGAGCATGGTCTAAGATTTGGCTCAGCCCTTCACAGGGACCTCTTGGAAGAGCTGCCCCAATCTTGTGTCTGTTCTCCCCCAAAATGCATGACTCCCTTCTCCCAGCGCTGCAGCTGGGAAGTGGGTTAAGGCGCTGGCTTGGGGAGGGATTTTTCCCGGGGTGTAATTTTTCCCTCCTACACACGGTCTGTTTTGAGCAGTGCCTGGAGGCTTCGCACCCCCGGCTCACTGCCGGGGCGGGGGAATGCGCTGGCTGCCAACCGAGGGAAGCACCCGCTCCAGATCCCAGCTCGTTAGGAGAAATAACAGCAAATTAATTAAGCCAATAGTTGCTCTGCGCCAGCAGTGCCCCCATCCCTGCTGACATGAGGAGAGGGGATGGGACAGACCAGATCTGGGGCACTTTTTCCAGGGGGAGCATTGCCTTCAGCATGGTACAGTGCTCCAGGTCCCTTCTGCTTGTGTGGCCCAGTGCATCCTCGTTGCCACCAGCGAGTGGGGTCTCGGGGGAGGTTTCTCTGTGCCTCAGTTTCCCCTCCTGCTGTCAGGAGAATCCCCTCTCTGCATGGCTGAACCTGGCCAGCAGCACTACTTGCATCCTTCTCCGAGAACCCTTGTCTGGATGCCGTGGGGAAAGGGGATGGAGGAGCTCAGCAGAGTGGGATTTTTTTGGGTGTGTTGGATGGGGTGTGGGGGATCTGAATGCTGGAGGCTGGAGGAACAGAGGAGGGACCAGTGCTGTGCCATCCCGGCAGGACCTCTTGCAGCCGGGGATGGCGATGGGGATGTGGGGACATGTTTTGCCGCTCTCTGGCAGCCGCATGGATGGAGTTGCCAGGCAACTGCCGGGTGGAGGCGAAGCAGGAACAAAGCAGGAGCTGCTGGGACCCTCATTCCTCCATCTCTACCCAAACCCCCTGGGCAGTGGGGCCCACCAAAGGCCATGGGGTCATTTGCTGTGTCCCCCCGGCCGCTGCCACCATCCCACCCTGGAGTTGCCACAGGGTCCTCCCTGGTATTCCTGGTGGTTTTGCAGGGGAATGGACCCGGGAGAAGAGGACTGGCACACGCTGGCCTGTCCAGAGGGTGCAAGGTGGGGCTGGGGGCAGTGGGTATGGGCAGGATGGGTGCTCAGCACCCCGCGGGAGCGGGGCAGGAGGATCAGCCGCAGGCAAGCACCACATCTCGCCCTGCCCTGCCCCGGCACGCCGAGGCCCGTTCCAGCCTGGCAGGCGGCGGAAGTGGGGGGGGTCTGGCAGCCACCGCGACCTGCCCACCCTGCCCGCGGGGGAACTCAGCCCCGGGGTGCCAGGGTGGGGGGTCTCGCACCCACACCCTGGCCCTTTCCCACGCTGCGGCGGATGCAGAGAGCTGGGCTGGGGGTCCGAGGGTAGGTCACCCCACAGCTGGGGATGTGCCTCCGTGCAGGAGACACTTGTGAGGGGCAGCACTGGGGGAGGGGCGGTGCCATGTGCCCCTGGGCTGACATGGGGAAACTGTGTGGGTGTGCGGGGGTGGGGGACCGGGCACGGGGGTGTGCCGGGGGTGTGCCGGGGTTGTGAGGCAGCACTCTGTGGCAAGAGGCTGTGGGGCTGTGCCCCCTGGTCGCGGTGTGTGACAGCGAGGGGTGACAGGCTCTGGGCTGTGTCCCCCCAGGCT
>VXBI01012557.1:0-10102 GCA_013397375.1 Toxostoma redivivum | reverse complement strand
TCCTTCCCTCCCTCCCTCCTTCCCTCCCTCCTTTTTTCTCATTACTAATTAGGTAATTGATCATTTTGTGTGAAATGACCAAGCCAGATCTGCCCTTTGCTGGCTGTGTAAACCAAGTTGGAATCCTCTCTGTGCCTATCAAAGTGATAAGTCAATTTTGTAAACTTTTTTGTTGAATTTATGATGGGGGAAGACACATGTCCGCAGAAAATACTCAAAAACCCAAAAGGACCAGTTGTCAATTGATGCTTATCAGCCAAGCTGCAGGAGAATTTTAAATAAATTCATTAAGCCTTTCCTACAGATGCTTCATTTTGGTGTTGTCAATCTCAGCTGCTCTTTTTTTTTTTTTCTTAAACTCAACTTTTTGAAGGAAAGTTATTTAAAAAGAAAATTTAAGACAAACTTAGCTACTTCCGTAGTGTGTGCTCCATCATGTTTTCTCAGTCAAATTTCAGTCTTGGAGGGGTAAAGCAGATTGTGCTGATATTCCTGGGGGAATAGCTATCAACTGCAGAGGTATATTTAAAGTAAATTCTAGAGTTTGTTGCACAAATAGGTTACTACTTGAAGAAAATAGGTCTGAATTGAATGAAACTGATTTTTACAGGTACCTATCCCCTTCTCAATGAAGAGGTGAAAAATCTAAAAGTCAGCATCATGTCAGGAAGACTGAAGTAAAGGTGGAGACTTTGAAATGGATGTGGTTTGAACTTTAAGTCAACCAAAACATACACTGTCTTAATTTTAATTCAATGTGTCAGGGAACAGCTGATTTTTTAATATTTGCAAGTAAATGCAGAATCAATTATTGAAATGTAATACTGTGTTTTTTTAAGTTAGTCTGCAATTAATTTATGCTATCAGGAAAATCCTACTCCTGATTTTTTCCCCTTGTAGCATGTATGGGAATATAACTGTTATTTCAGCAACCTGAAAATCCTAACATATAATATTTGTGCCTACTTATTACATTCCATACTTGGAGGTTTTTTGGTTTTTGTTCTTTTTTTTTTTTATTCATGAAATTATATCACCAGGAAAATAAAAATAAAGTATTTTTAGTTTCTATTGCTCTTCGTTTGTGCAGTTTTCATTTTCTCAGGGGAACTGCAAGAACAACCCACATAAATAAAACTCTGCCAATACTGGAAGTTAGTCCCTTGTTATTGCAGTTATGAAATTAAATAAAAGTTCTAGAAGATATAATTTTAGCATTAGCTACATCGTCTTAGAAAATCTTTCTCAAAATGAAACATGGTTGCAAAATGACAAGACTCAGAATGTGATTTCAAAGATCATGAAAGACTGTGACAGGAATTTAAATACTGCAATGATAAAAACTATTATTTTAAAGCATTGGTTATCATTAAATTAGAATAAAAAACAAATAGGAATTTTTCAGATTACATTATAATCCTCTGTTACCTTTAAAAATAAATATTTTCAGAGGATAACTTGAGGCTGAAGAAAACAGAAAAAAAATTGGACTTTCTTTGGAATAACTCGGATTTATTTGTGAAATAAATGCCTAAATAATATTTTAGCTAAAAACGTTAGATTTTATGAAAGAACAATAGGAATCCACTGCCACTGCTTTTACAATAAAGGAACATTTTGGGAAGAAGCACTTATGCCAGGTAAAAAATGTCACAGAGAAATCAAACCCTGATTAGATCACTGTTTCTCTCTGCAGTATATACTGAAGCTGTAGGGGTAGAGGATCTGATGCCAAATCAGTTAAATAAAGTAAAACACCTCTGCTTATAGGAATGCAGGTTTGTCTATGGAGCTCATGGTAAACACATCCCCATTTATGCACAGTCAGGAATCTTTATGACAGAAAATCTTTCATGCTTATTTCTCACTGTTCTGTCTACATTCTTCCTCTTAACATTTTTACTGAGTCAATAATCAAGAATACTTTCTGTGTGATATACTTCATAATGTTAAAGAGCTTTCTAGCAGGGTCAAGCATCCTATTCCCTATTAAATTAAACTTGCCTAAGTAAAAGATTTTTTTTTTTGCTAGTTACATTATTTAATTATTGCAAATCAATATCTCCAACACTTTTTCCTCTGTAGTCCTTATAGAATCTTTGAGTTTTTCTTGCTCTATTTCTTCTGTGAATTACCTTTTCTGTCTTCTTTGAGACTAACACACTTCAGTAGGCTTTGGTTTTATACTGTAAAACTTTTTGGTTTATAAAATCTGAGTCAGTGAAAACTTGGTCCTTGTGAGTCCATGAATTGGCTCAGAAAAGTGAATATAACTCATTACATTTTGGAAAAAAACCTTCAATGGCTTACAAAAAATGTAAATTCTGCTAATAATTAGGTGTTAATATTGTATTAAAATTGTTAATTTTATAAAACTTAAAGGACATTATTTTACTACAAGTATGGTTCCCTCTAGAAAAGATCCCCCAGGGAAGAAAATTAATCTACAGTAATCCTAAACAAAATCTACTCTACTCTATTTGTCCAGAAAGTATGATCAGTAATTAACCATTTGCCATGTGGAAACCACTAAATCAGATTTATATTTATCTAAGAGGAAATCTTCTTCCTCTATTCTCAGAATACAATAATGGTTAAAAATATATATAAAATAAAGAAAAAAATTAGATGCAAGTGGGTTTTGACATAAATTATTTCATATAGATTTTAGTCTCTGTGTGCACCCAAATATGTGAATAACTGCTTAACTGTACATAAACACAAAAATATATTAAAAAATATAAGGTCACTGGCAAAAAAAGCCAGTAGGCTATATTGTTTGCATGACTTTTAAGATGTTTTCACCAACAAAATTATTTAGAAGAAACAGATCATTCCAACCACTTTTCACACCCTTAGTGCTGCAGGGTCAGACACCAACATTCCCTCTCTTAGCCAAAGGGAGAGAGATTTTCACCTAAATTATTTGATCTGCCTTTGGTTGGATAAGATTTTAGATTAAGGACAAGATGAATTGTTCGCTTTTTCTCACCATCCACAGTAAAGAAAATCCTTGTGCCCAGCTCATCAGCAGAACCCCAGCAAACTCCACGGGACAGGTCTGATCTGTCAGGTTTTTTTTCTAGATTATTAGCTGCTAAATATGTGATGAGAGCTGAAATTAAATAGCTGTGCATATAGACAGAGAGAAGGATGGGTCTGAAGCTCCTGCAACCCTGACAGAGAATCAGGATATCACCTCATCTCTCAGCCCCAGGGCACAGAATTTTAGGGTGAAACATCCCCCATTTTAGTTGTTTTTGGATGTCATTCCTCTGTCTGTGACACACTGAGGAAACTCTAGGATGGATTAAAGGAGGGGAGATGCACCTATCCAAAAAACTAACATGAGCAGACACGTGGTGGAAAAGTCCTTTGAAAGCCATTCAAAATGAAGATGTATCATTGCCTCTTCTTTAGAAAAACCCTAAACTTTGCTAAAATCCTGGCAGGCATTTTGAAGCAACCCCTTTCAAGCTACAGGATGGCTGGTTAGCTGTGAGCAGCTATTGTGATCATCCACCCTTGGCTTTCTTCTTTAACATCAATAGCTCCAGTGTGATACAGCAAGGCAGATCCTATGTTTTTATTTAACCTTTCTTCATTTATTCCTTAAAAGTCAAAGCAGATCTCTGCTAATTCCCCCGAGCCCTTTCCCAAGGCACCTGTATCCGTGTGGCAGAGTGGATTCTCCTCGTTGGAAAAGTCCTTAAATATTCACTGTTGTGATCTCTAGCTCAGTACTGCATACCAAAATCCCTTTGAAAAATCTGTTTTCTCAGTTTCAGGCAAAAGAAAGCCCATCACTGGCAGGGGGATTTTGTTATTCACTTTATGGGGCTTTGATGGGATCAAGCCCTGTGCAATAAGCTGTAAAACAAACCAGGGCCTACCTCTGCAGTCAGTGAAAGCCAGGTAAATTTATGACTTCCCCAGAGATGCTCAGTATCTCAAAAAAACCCCAAAACAAACCCTCCCATAAAAAAAACCAAAAGAAACCCCACAGCCAAACAGCCCCCCCTCCCAAAAAAAAACCACAAAAAACAAACAAAATAAACCACAAAAAAACCCCGAAAACAAAAAAAATTCAAGAAAAAAAACCCCACAAAACCAAAACCAAAAAGAAAAAACAAAACAAAAATCCTCCAAACAAACAGCAATAAACCAAACCAAAAATAAAACCCAAGTCAAAATGTTCTTCCTTGCTTATATACCCTCTGAAACACAAACATCAGTCATTCTGAACTGATAGGTCTCAACAGATCTTTAATGCATCCTCCTTTTAAATCTTTGGTCAGAGTCTCAAAGCAAAAACTCCATCCCTTTAAATTTATATGCATTTGAAAATTTATACCTGGAGAAGAAGGAGGAAATGAGAAAGGAAAAGTGAGGTAAACAAAAAAGCACCCCAAACCCAGCCTTTCTGGAGATGGAAAGGAAATCTGAAAGTTTTTTAAGTAAGCCATTACATAATTGCAAAATTCTTGCTGCTCTTTTAATTAATCAGACAATCAAAACCTTGAAGAAAACCATATTACCATATTAAAAAAACCTTCTTAAATTCCCTTTTCTGGGCTCTACTGTAGATCTGACATTCTCGTCTTTGTCTCTAAGATGGAATTAATGGCTCCATCAGATTTCACATTTTAGTTTTCTGTCATTGTTTTTGAATACCAAACCTGAGCTTTGGAGATACTTTATTTATTGTCAGAATAAAGTTTGCTAATTTTAACATCTATCACTTTCACTCAAAAGTTTTGCATTATTCTTTCTGTTTCTGGGTGACTGTTAAATTAAAACCCTTTGGCTTTAGAAACCCTTCTAACATTTTATTTTTCCTTTTGCAGAGTATTCTTCCATTAAAAATAGCTTATTTTAAATTAATGTAGGATGGCTTGAAATGAAATTAAAAATTAAGTTCCTAATGTGCTCCAGGCATGATCATCCCGCCCTCAGAAATCCTCCCTCTGTTCTCTGCTCACATATAAATATCCGAATGACAACTTTTCCTCCAGTAATTTAAAAAGAGAAAGATTTCACAAGTAGGTCACATACTGATGAGTCTCAGGTCAGCAAAAATTAGTTTTTGTACATTTCATTTTTACCTGTGATCCCTGGAGTAGCTTGTCCAGTCAAGCCAAACAGTTTTGCATCATCTTTTTCTTAATTTCACCTGCCTCTATTTCCCTCCTGGTTGTCTTTTCCCACCCCCTTTGCTCAACTGCCCCATGCCTCCCCCTCAGGTGACATTTCCAGTGCATTTCCAACAGGAAAATGTGCTATTTTTGACCAAAGGTCCACTCAATGCAGGATACTTTTATTTCCATTCTCTATTATTATTCTGGATAATACTGAGAAATGCATACTCAGAAGAAAATTTTGTTTTGTATTTCTAGTGTTTGAATACCCAACATAAAGGTTCTTTGCCATTTCTGCCATGACACTTTTAAAGTTGGGCTTCAAGGCTTCTTGCAAGGTGTTGTAACTCTGAAAAGTAAGAAAATCACCAATTTTCTTTGTGCAGTTAGGAAAAGAAGGCAAGACAAAAATATTTTCAATTTTAACCATGACTGATTATATAAATATGCACATGGAGCTTTATAGATCCATTTTTAGATTTCAAGCCAGGACTCAAAATCTTACTAAGTTTCTTTAGAGCTTGTTAATCTTAAAGAAAATAAATATCTCCTAGTTATTTGACTGGAAAGTGCCTTTTACTTTGGCAGAACAAACCATACAGTGATAACTTGGCTTAATTCTTAATAATTAAAAAAAAGTACGACATGCTTTGGATGAATTTTGTACCATATACTATAGGTAAAATTAGTTTGCTAGCATTAAGTGATCTGAAATGTACTGTAATTTATTTGTACATTTTTGTAAAAATGAGCATTCAAAAGGACACCAAGATTCAAAGCGTGAACAAGGAACCAAAATTCAGTGCTCACATAAAAATATCTTTTGAACTCTGCAAAAAGGATTTCAGACTAGGTGGTGATGTTTGGATTTTTTTCCCTTTTGTTATTTGTGTTTAAAGAACAGTTTATTCTTCAACTTCAGGTAATTTGTGCCATTCTAAACAGTAAAATCTGATAAGAAAAAAAAGGAAAATAATAAATCAGAAAAGTTTTACTTTTTTTTTTCTGAAAACATAAAAATCTCTTGCTCATGTTCTTAATAGCAGAATTTATTTCTGCTTCTGTTTCACCAAGAGAGCCAACCACCTGTGAAATCCAAGTGTGTGATTCACACATACAAGTTAAAAAGATACGTAGTCAAAAAAAAAAATTAACTCTCATGTAAAAATCTTACTGCTAACACAGTGACCACTATAAACTAATTTTTTGACCGTAATTTTTTTTTCCCCAAATCACACAGCAAGGTAAAGGCACATTTCCATTTTGAAAATTTTGCCTAGTTTGAGCTTATACCTATGAAAGTTCTGCTTTTAATTAACTGTTGAAAACAGTCCAATTCACTCTTTTTTTCTATTTCTGAGGAAAATATCTGTGCCTATTGGATTCCTGGGATATTGTTCCCAGATACCTGGGAATTGTTTAAGCAGTCAGGCAATCATGAGCTGTTAATAGTGGATGAAAATAGTTTCATGAAAATGAAAATAGTTTCTGAACTATTACTTTTATACCTAATGTCCCTGTTACTTAAAATATATATGATGAATGCTAGAATTTGCAAACATAACTAGCAAAAATATGTAATTGTAAATAAGTGTCTTAATTCAAGTTATTTTTTCATTTTTCCCCCATAAATATCTGCAGGGCCTTGAAACCTTTCCTCCTCATACATTTCAAAATGTTACTACTTTACTAGTACCAAATGGGAGCTGGATCCCTCATGCTAAACATTTTTTTAGCTGGATGTAAAGTTTTAGTTCTTTCTTTAAGAATTTCCCAATGATCTGCCATATTTTGACAGTGTTAGTGTAAATTATATTGAAATAATCCCCCCAAAAAGAGGTTTATAGTACCACTACAGCACAGGAGAATATTCTCTATGTAGCAAGGTCCTTAAATATGCAAGACTGTCACAGATGCTCCCATATATAATTTCGATTAATAATAATTATATTGGCTATGGATAGGGGATAAATGAAACACGGATAGCAGAGGTTCCTTTCTGTTCCTGTAATTTCTGGTTTTACAGTAAATCCTTGGAGCCCCTTTTAAGTATTTGGAGGTAGAGAAATGTGAGAAGAACCAACCAGCTGTGTTATTTTAGGGTAACACCCTTCTCAAGTACTGCTAGCCTGGGAGGTTCACAATTTTGCATTGTGTGCTTCCATAGGAATATTGTTCTACCTCCCTTAAAACATCACTCTTGAATCTCTGACCTCTCCCATATTTCCTTAAGGCATCTAAACTGAACAGCAGAAAATATCAGAATATTTTAGTAGATTGTTAAACGAGAGGATTATTTAATAATTGATTGATCAGCATTATTGTATTTAGCATATTATTTGTAGATTGTTTCTGTCATTTGTGCTGCAAAGCCTCTAGCTAATCACAAATACCAACTTGGGGTACCTGTGGGGGGGGGGCCACGCCCAGGGGGAGGCAGGAGTTTGGGACCTCAGCACTAAAGTGCAGATGAGCTCTGAAAGTTGCTGGAATTTGTTTTCCTGGACAAATGAGATAAATTACTCCGCTGTGCTGTGTTGGAGCACAGTTTATAAAGTGCAGTCTTTAACTTCAGTCTCGCAGAATTGTTTAGGTTGGAAGGGACCCTAAAGCCCATCCTGTTCCACCCCTGCCATGGCAGGGACACTTCCATTGTCCCCAAAATCCAGCCTGGCCTTGGGGATTCCAGGGATCCAGGGGCAGCCACAGCTGCTCTGGGCACCCTGTGCCAGCCCTGCCCACCCAGCCAGGGAACAATTCCTAATTCCAATATCCCATCCAGCCCTGCCCTCTGGCACTGGGAGCCATTCCCTGTGTGCTGTCCCTGCAGCCCTTGGCAATTGTCTCTCTCCGTGTTCCCTTCGTTCCCTGGGGCAGCTCTGCAGGTGGGGTCTCACCTGGGGGCAGAGGGGCAGAATCCCCCCTGCCCTGCTGCCCAGGCTGGGGCTCAGCCCAGCTCAGGGCTTTGGGGTCCCAGCTCTGCCCCACAGCCCCCCAGGGCTGCTCCAGGGCTGCTCCATCTGCTCAGCCCCAGCCTGGATCCAGCCCTGCCCCGGGGGCAGCAGCAGCCCCTGGCCTGGTGAAACCTCCTGACATCCCCAGGGGCCCCTCCTGCTGTGCCCAGGTCCCTCTGGGTGCCATCCCATCCCTCCTGCTGTGCCCAGGTCCCTCTGGTGCCAGCCCATCACTGTGTGCACAGCTGCACACTGAGCTCTTTTCATGCTGTGCTACAGCTTTAGGAAATTTTGGGGAAATTGATGGATGTTAATTTGACAGCCCCTGCATCTCTGGCCTGACAAGAGAATTCAAAGTGTTCTTTGTCAGGGAATGACTGATTAAGTAGTATCACTCTCCTATAGACCTGAGAAAAAAATTGATTGCCTGGACCAAAACATTCCTTTCTTCATTTGGGTCAAGCCTTTGTTGGAGAGAGTGATATTTCGATTTTTTCCTCATTAATTTTTATTTTCATAAATCCAAGGTTACCTGTGTATCCCAAGGCAAATATGTTGCATAAAGACTTTTCCAACTTGCAGGGCACCTAAACTGTAATAAAAAGTAGATTTGGGGAAATACCAGTGCTGTAAGCCAACACATGTTTGATATTAAATATGCCACTGTTCCAAATACTGAACCTCCTCTAGGTCTGAAACAAAACTCTTGTTTGCCTTCACTGTAAGATTACAATAAAAAATAACTTAAGCCCATAATTTTGACAGTCTGAAAAGCTTTTCTTTGAAACTAATTCAACTTACTACCCTCCTGATAAGGTTCTAGGAATTTTCTTTCTTTTATTATGTCAAGGTTAAATTGTTTTCACCATAACTGGCCAAGTTGGTTTTTCAGCTACTTCTGAAATCATCAGGATTGCACACTTTTTTTTGAAGGTGATTTTGGCTCTTTATAAGTCATATATGGCTCTTCTGTTATTGGGGGAAATGAAAGGATTTTGACTATTAAGAAAATATAAGTAATGTAATAAGCCAATTATAAGGGATGTTAAAAGGAAATTCACTAATGGACAAAGAAAGCACCAGACAAATTTTACCCTGACATTTATTTTAACAGCAGAACAATGTATTTCTTTCCTGAAATATGTTTCATAATAACCTCAAATTATAACAGCAGTGACATCATTCCATTTTTTTTTCCTTGAAAAATCTAAGAAATGTTTACTAATTTTACAGGTTCACATAAGGCAGTGAATTAACAATTTGCAAGAGTTTCACAAAATTAACCAGTTCTTAATGTACCATAATAAAATTAGGTTTTGCAAATGTAGCTTGCAAAGTGTCTTTTCCCGTGAAATGATTAAAATGTATTCACAGAAGCAGTAAATAAGATATTCTGTGTATCTTTTTTAGTACTTTCCCTCAATTATTTCTGAAAGCGACAGTAATGAAAATGGATGACAGTAGTACAATTTGAATTCTCACCCTAGAGAGCTTTTATCTTGTGGAAAATAGTTCAGAGAAAAAATAACCTTAGAAATGGGGTTATGTAAACATTGACCAGTATGTAAATAGGGAATTTAGGTTCCAAGCCCAATATGTTTTAAGAATAAATCATTGCTAATATATGACAGCAGATTGACCCTACCACTTTGGATCTGCAAACATCAGACATCTGTCTGCAGTGTCAGCTTCTCCAGAAGGTTCTCACAAATGATTTTGAGGTCAAAAAGAATAAAAGAGAAGATGTGGAAGTCTGCCATTAGGATACTTGTCTTCAAAACCTGCTCAAAGCAATTTGCATTGATGGGTGACTGGTTAAAGTGAGTTTAGGAGTTTCTGGCTTGTGTCCTGGTTTGATGGTGGCACATTCTCGTTATCCTCAGCTATGGCTGCAAATCTACAGACAATTACAGGTGATACCAGCACAGAAACATGTGGTATCCAACATTTATCTGCAGTTTGGTGTGTTATTATATGTTATTTTCCTCAGAATCCCAGGATCACAGAGGC
>VXBI01012491.1:21766-45823 GCA_013397375.1 Toxostoma redivivum | reverse complement strand
AAGGAAGGAAGGAAGGAGGAAAGGAGGGGGGGAAGGTGCGGGGGAGGAGCGAAGGAAGTTATGAAGGATGGAATGGAGGAAGAAAGTCTTTGGCTCAATCTTTGACTTGTACATTCGTTATTACTTAATCACATATCTCATTCGCTACGAGAATAGCACTCTAATAGGATGTATATGTGGCTATTGCCTCCTCTCCTTGACTCCTTCTGGACCGATGTATACAGCTTAATTCATTGAAGTGATCATGTTACCCACTGGAATAATCATCTGCCGGCAACTTTGTTTTTCTCATTTCCAAAGGCTTTTCTGCCACAACTAAATTGGTTGGTGCCAATAACAAAAAACTGTAGAACACAAAGAGCATTTCTTCATTTGAATAGAGCGTTGGGATATAGGTGTGTGCAGGACAGTTTTTAGGCACTAGTATGTCTGTGAGGGCACAGCGCATCTATCATACAGGGCTCCTAAGACATTGGGATGGTTTGTTCAGGTCTTGTTTTTCTTTGTTTTTTGCTGCCCTAGACCCGCAATGAACATTAGCTCCTTCAGTCATATGACACAGACCCCAGTATTATATGTGAATATATCCAAGGACAGTGTTAGTTGGTCAGATATTGAAATTCAAACCTGACAAAATATGCACATCTGTGGGCGTGGCTGATGCACACAAGAGAGAGAACACCAAGCACACACCTGACTCTGAATATGTGAACAGGAAAAGAGTGCTTTATTTACATAACATGACCATTTATAGAATTCCTACCATGGTTGAGAATTGGGCAGGTGAAGATCAGCCTCTTGACCTCATTGGTTCTTCACCCATCAGTCAGATGGTCTCTTCCACCACTGAGGAATATAAACTCTTCTAGTTTGCCAGAGAGAACATGAGAACTGTTGGACAAATGTGTAAACATCAGAATCTCAGAAGGCAAGGAAATCCAGGTGCAACACACACCCTCCCTGTTTCTCTCTGCTGTTCTGTTTGCTTTCATTCTGTAATTTCTCTCTCTCTGTCCCATGAATGATCAGGACAACAATGAACAAAGAAGGATGAGACAACCAAGGTCTGTGTTTATTAGACACTGTCTGGAAGACTTGCTCTTATAGGAAGCAACCCTGATATCTACTCTTGCCATTGGACTGTTCAACCTGCCAGTAACTTTTGTGTTCCTAACATTTTCTCAACTTTACCTCTCAGAAAAATGGAGAAGTGACACACTTTTATAAAGAAACACTTTTATAAGTTTTCTGTTTGTTTGTTTGGTTTTGGGTTTGCTTTGGGGTATTTTTGTATCAATCAGAAATTAATTTTATGTGCCTCACTACAATATGCTATTCATCAAATCCTGACAGACTGAGATGCCTCCTCAGTACAGCTTTTCGAGTTTGAAGCCTCCACACACAGAATCCTCTGAGAATTTTGTTCTGTCAATTCATGTTCAGCCATCTCTGCTGATGTGAGGTTCAGAAGTGTTGCTAAGTGGCAATTCTACTGGAAAGCAAAGATGTATCTGTGCTGGGAAAGCTTAAATTCTCCCAATAAAAAAAAATGCAGTGAAATGACCTTTTCTTCTGTTTGTTCTGTTGCAGAAGTATATTCATGTAGTGATCTTCAGGGCTTGTAGCTGACTATTTCTGCAGGACAGTGGCATTCACTGCCTTTTTTTTCCTGCATGAATATGTAAAAACCAAAAGTGTCATGTTGTTTGAACAGATTTCTAACCAGCCTAAATTTAGAACTGCAGTGTGTTTACATAATTGGCTATTTCAAAACAGCAGTCTACTCCAAAAGGTTTGCTCTGCTTAGTTAACAGACAAAGAAAAAGAGTTGGTGACACTAATTATTGGAGGCTGGAATTATCATATCAAACAGTGTTCTAAACTTGGGACATACCATGTGTCTTCATCTGGTTTATGTTTTTGGAACAAACAGTGCATGACTTAGATTCAGTTTTCATACACATCATAAGCTCCAGCCTAAGGGAAAAATAAAAAGAAAACCCTACATCATTGTGACATGGCTATAAATACAGACATAGAATTATAACAGCAAAATATGTTTTTCAAATTGCAGCTAATTTTAAAGTAGCCCAATCTGACTGCCTACAGAGTGCAGAATTATATTGTGTTGATCAAACTCTTAGTTAATTCTTTATGCTTTCCAGCCATTCCTAATACTCCAAGTTTTAAGTTCTAACAGCCATTGAAAAGGATTTATATTTCCATGTAAAAGAAGAAGTGGGCAGATTTGCAAAGCACCCTAAGTTACTTGTTTGCTTCAGGTGGGTAACTGGTGATTGCTGCACACAGCTTCTGGTGTCTGCTCCCCTCTGTCATGTTAGACAACGAGATTTAAAAAGATGCCATTTGGCAGGATATTTTAGAGAGATTCGTTATGAGTGTTTTTGGAGTGTGAGGCATCACAAGTGGTTTTAACCTCTCAGCTGTGTTTCTTAGCATACGGGGCTGGAAAAAGCTGCATTTGATGTGACAGTAGAGAATTAAATTTGGAATAATACTTAAGGAAAAGGCTTGAAAAAGAAAACAAGGTAACTGTTCATCTGATCGAAATCACACTGAGTAAAAAAAATTCAGTGAGAGGTCAATGACTTCTGGTTAAGGAAAAAAACACAAATCTTTGGACTAGCAAGAGAGAGTGAAGAAGCAATTTAAAGAGACCGCACTATTTGTCACTGCCTTTTTCTGGCTGTGACTGTCTTCTACTCAGATAAATTACATCTTACAAGGAAAGTTACATCTTAGAAGGAGACTTTTCTGATTTGGGGGATATCTACCTATTAGACAAAATGCTCCATCCTTTCCTTCACCATCATAAAAATGTGGCCAAAACAAAGCTAATTACAATGTATCAAGAGTTTCAAAGGAACAGGCTGGGTGGGGAAAGGGGAAGGAGTGGAAACATAATATGGTAAAATCTTTCTGGGAACCAGCCAGAGAGTGATAGCAACATTGGATCATAAAGCTAAAATATGTCCGTCTTAGGGGTTGTCCTGTCTCCTTGTTTCTGTGTGGAGCACCAGGCCGACTTCATATGGGAAAACCTCAATTTGGAATGAACTGGAAACTTGGCAGTCCATGGAATGGCTATTGCTTTCTCTTCACCTGCATGTCCCCAGTGGGTCCTCATCTGGTTGCAGTCGACTTTTCTAGGCAAAGTGGACTCTCTTTCCCATGTTCAATGTCCAGGCTTGGCACAGCGTGTTTACATTGTTCCTTAGAGCCTGAAGCACTCTTACTGATAAATATGTACTTAGCCAAAGCCATGGTTACCTTCCTGTATTAAAGTCTATCCAAAGCTCCAGTGTGAGCTTTGCTTGTGCAAAGATTTTTCAACCACTTGTTTGTATCTACACCTTATGCCCTGCCCCAAAAAGTTTGTTACAGGATCTCTTCTGGCCACCTGTCCTGCAGCATAATGTTACTGACAGGAATTATCTCAAGCTTGTTTACTAAGAAGTGACTGGTTGCTGGAGCTGGGCAAAAAGGAGAGACTACACTGGCTCACAAGGAATGACCAATGTATTTCCTTTATTCTGCTGTGGTTTCTACCTTCTCTTGTTCCCAGTACATGCAACAACCGTGTTTCAAAATATTCAAATTCTGCCCCTAAGTTTTTATTTTACATCTTACTGGTAGAATTAACAACTCCTTGAAAATAAACAGATAGGCAATTTACACAGCTAGGTACATACATTACAGTGGTGTGTGAGTGTATTTGTTAGTAGCTGGCCTAGGACTTTTTACCAGACATACTTTGTTTGATGATACAGTGCTTAAATCTGATTCTTTCCAGAATGCCCTCTAGACAGAATTCCTACTGGATACACTACCTTCTCTCTAATTTGGTTGAAGACATATGAGAAGTTAGAAGCCAGGGTTCACAGCACAGCACCAGGTGACCAGTTCAGAAAGTTCCTCTCTGTTTATTGCTAGATTTCAAACACTTGCATTGTTTTTCTCTTGTCCTGTTTGTCAAACAGTGAATACTGTGAGGTTAGATGAGGCATGATAGTTTTCAGACTATGAGAATCACTCATTCTGTATATTCAATAAGCAGTGTATTGTGTAGATATAAACAGTGCCCAAATCTGGCATGCTAATCTTTCTTGCCTAATTTTTCCAAATGAAAACTATTTGCCCAATGAGTCACTGTGTGTTTTCTTTCTTCTTCAAATGATTCTTTTTCAGAGTCTCCACACCCTGATGCTCCACCACAAGAATGGTTCTCTTTTTTCATTTCTCTGTAGGATGTCCAATTAGGACATTCTTTCATTTCCAATCTCCCCTGCCCCTACCCCTCCTAATTTTATTGCAAGCCTGCATGTATTTTCTTTTTCCATTAACAGAACCATAATTTTCCAATTCCTCAATCACAGATTTAGTGCTGGGATATATATTATGAGGACTTGTCCTGGGTTATATACGTCCCTGCTCCCACAAATACCATAGGAGCTTCACATGGCAAAGATGTGTGTTTTCATTCTAATCTTGCCCACAGAAACTCCTTCAGATTTCTCATTTTATCCAGGAGAAGAGGAGAAATACAGAGACTTGTAAAGTACTCAGCCTTCTGATGCAGAAGCAGGTAGCAAACTGTGCTACATCTCTAAATCTCTCTACAGAGAGGTACGTATTCTTTAGCTCTCTACGCTATCCTTTAGCGTATTAATCCCCACTTTAAGACAGTAACCTATTGCCTAAGAGAGCTGAAACTAGGGAAGCACCTGAGGTTTTAATTTACTCCTTTGCAATTTTCTTGTATTAATTATTTCTGTTTGAAATAAAGTAAATGTCTTCCATGGTGGCTTCTGGGACAAGCGTTCACTGAAAGGATGCAAAAAAAAAGCAAACAATTGACAAGAGCAGAGACAAGATATCCAGATAATTACTATCAGATAACTTGCTCTATGATACTGGTTGTGTGTCATGTATAAACACACAGGAAAAAAAGGATTTGCTTGTTTCATAGCAAGCTTATTGTCCCTTAATGGAAGTTCTAAAAATAATTTTTAAAATGTTTTAGTTGTTTAAAATCTGAAGGTTTTTTTTTCTTCTCAATATGCTGGATGTAACACCAAATAAACCTGTACATGAGAAGATGGCTATATGGTTATTTATTTCAATCTGCACTTAAGATTAAAATCTTCTTTTACTTCCCCAATTGTTCATCCATTAAATCAATAAAATTAAGTAAGTCTTTTTAAAAGCATTCATCTGTGACTTCAAGTCTATATTTTGCTTTAAAATTTATTTCCTTCTCTTTTCTTTTAAGAAAAGCAGATTTATTTAATTCCTTTTTTTCTCTCAAATATCTGTTATATCATCTTCCTGACTTATCTCGGCTGCAGTACCTCACCCTAGGCAGATTTTCCAGGCCAGCTCTTACCTTCTAAAAGAAGAATCTTTTAGCTCCTACTCTGAGGGCAAGGCTGCCAACAGCGGCCCAGTCTGAGACCTGACCTTCACAAGATGTGTAGCGAAATGTGGCAGGCAACCTTGAGTATCAGCCCTGAATATCTGCTGCTCTCAGGGGAACCCCAAAAGAGAGGTTGCTATATTGACCACTTCAATGCTTTGTGCCAATCTTACCTGTTCTTGTTAAAACCTTTATTATTCATGGATGCAAAAATCTGATCATTAAAGCAGCATAAATATTCATACCATGTGCATTTAATTTAGCTGCTTGGCAAAACTTCTCTGGAGTACAAGGGTTTTGAGGAAACCTGGCTAATGAGACCAGAGCACAGGAGGTATGCATAAGTTTTCCATTCTTTTTACCCACAAATAAATGCAGAATAAATAATTAGATAAACAACCACAAAAGGGGCACGAGTTCATCAGGAAGGATGATATGCACGCTTGCTTTGCCTTCTGTGCCAAGGAGAATGCAAGGCCTTTTGTAATGCAATTATGTGCAAGAACCAGGATATTGTAAAACTAAAGTAGAAAGCATGATAAGCATCGCTGCATGGGTTTATCCAGCTTTGCCTCACTTTTAAAGTCTAAACATTAATACTGTGCATGGCCCACACTCTTGTTTAATCCTTTTTTAAGGTAAACTGCCATTCTTCTCTCTGCAGCTGTGCTAAATCAAAATGTAACTGTATTTCACCCAGTGAAATTCACTATATCTACTCTTCACTCATGTTCCAGCTTCAAATTCTTCTTGATTGCAGAGATAAAACACAAATTTACTCCCAAAAGAAGATTCTAAAAACTACCATTAAAAGACCTGCTACATAGAATATGCAGCAGCTGGGGAAGACCTCTTGTGGAGGCCTGTGTCATCAAAACCCTGAGCTGCCAGCTCCAAGTGCAGCAGCTCTGGGAGAAGCCTTGCAGAGTGCAAGACTTCTAAGTTATTCCTGTTCTAGAATAGCAAGGTGAAGTGTGCATTTGTAAATGCTAGGTGAGTTTTCAAAACATAGAAGTGTTGGCCTGGTTCAGTGGGAAATCCTTCCTTGATTTCTGCAAGCATAGACCAGAGAACACAATCAGGCACTTTCCAGGTTTTGAATTTCATGTTTTTACAGATTTCCATGAACAAGCAAGTCTACTCACAGACAGTCTACACCAGTAGCTACCTTCTGGGCTTAAAGTCTGTCATATACTTCCCACTGCTGCTCAGCCATCTGTGACTGAATGAGCTCTTTCTTCCTCACCCCTTTTCCACCGTCATTGTAGTGAACAGAAGCATCAGGATACATGCAGTGCTATGCAATGCACAGCATGCCAAGTTTCCATGGAAGCATTCACACCCAGAGCTTGATTCTCCTGATCCTCCTCAGACAAGGATAGCTGCTGCAGGATCACAGCTTGTCATCTGCAGTATACAATACTCCATTTATTCCTAGCACCCAAGTGTAAATGGATGGAGACTTGAAGTATCACATCAGGGTTGCCATGTTAGGCCTCAAGATGCTTCGCTTCTGCTGTGTTCAGTTTCTAGACTTTTCCCTGTTTTGTTCAGCTATAGGTAAAGTGGCAGTGAGGAGAGAAAAAAACAAAGCCTCATAAACTTCTTGGATTGGTGGTCAGTGATTAGTCAAGCAATTAGTTGAGACACCGTAACTTACAATACATGAGAACAAAAGGCACAACTCATTCTCAGCAGAACAAGGATCAAAGGGATACTTATACCTTCTGCATCCTATTGATTTACTTGACCTTTCCTTTTACAAATACCGTTCAGACAAAAACTTCAGTATTGTCAACAGCGCTTTGACTGTGGATAGATAAATGCATTTAAATGCTAAAATTAGTACTGAAAAGTATATATTGGCAAGTGGACAAGTCCCACAAAATAGCGCTTAGAGACAGCAGGCTTTGAACATAAGAACTGAGAGACTGGCTGTGTCCAAGAACTGTGACATTTCAGATTGTAAATACAGCAGGAGGAACCTTCCATAGTTCAGAGATACATTACAAGGTGGAGAGGCATCTAGAAATTGCCCTATACTCTTGATCTTGAGCTCACTGTATGCATTCACAAAGTGCTAGGAAAACATAAAATTCTTCTTCTTTCCCTCCAAACACACATCTAGCTTACCACCCTGCAATTTCTTGTATTTATACTCCTCCTTGTGTAATCAAATGACATGAGAACTTGCTTGAAGAACCATCAGAGGAAAAATGAGTGTTTCAAGATGTGCTAGTGGCTTCAAGAGTTACCTTGTGGTTTGAATTCTTCCAAATGATATATGACTGACAGTATTAGTCAGCTAACAGATTTATCTGGGGGAAGGGAACCAACAGAAAAACTACTTAGCACAAAAACATATGTCTTCTTTTTGAATTTTTCTTAGAGTTTACTTTTTCATGTGACAAAGACTTGGCTTTAAAAGCTTCTATGTGGTCTAAGGGAAAAATTTAACCAAAAATTCAAATTGGTGATATTTCAGGTTGTTCAACTAGCAGAAGCAAATAAAATGTACTGAAAGCAAACACAAATTGCCACGTATAAGAGTTGTCTGCACTGCAGCCTTTACAGTAAAGACTCGGTCTTGGTTTGGGCTCTTATGCATACATCTGTAATATAAAGTTTAATCAGGTTTCAAACTAAACTTCCCAGTAAGGGAGAATGTTAACAAAAATATGAGGAAGGAGGCACTTTTCATTCCTGTGCTGTTAAAGCCTGTAAAAAATTTAACCATCCCAGTTGGTTACCAGATCTCTCACCTGTATAAATCAAAGTTTTGTTTTAAATGAAAAAAAACAAAACACTTTGGCACACAACCATATTATAGCAGTATGAAGCATGCCTGTATATTCCTAAGAATGCCCTCAGAGGTACACTGTGAGCAGGAATATTCTGCAGAAGGGAAGATGAGGAAGTACAAAGGCCCATTATGCACACTAATGCAGAAAAATGAAATCAAATACCATTCTCAGCAAAAGTAGACTGTCTTCTGAGCAAAGGCTATTGAGTGTGTCAGACTGTAGGATATTTTCTGGACATAGCTATTATGTTAAAACATGCTGAACATGTGTCACTTTTAACCCTGTCCTGGTTGTAACATCACAGCTCCAGAGAGAAAAAATGGTGCATCAATCCTTTGTATCAAATACTCAGACACACTTTTCTTCTCACTGAGCAGTCAATCCTCATTTTTAAAGGTTAGAGTAAGTTACAATTAGTATTTTCTGCCCTGTCAACTAATTAATAAAAAACTTTCTGTGAGTCTAACACAGTGTAATTACAGCAGTTTTGAACGTAGAGTGCATGTACTACAGGTTTTGGCATGTGCTCCCCACCTTTTATGACCTAAATTCTCAAGTTCAACCTATATCATATGAGTAATGAGCAGACACTGCAAAAGACAGCTATTTTCAGACCTAAATACAAGTCAAAACCAATGCAGTCCTGTACTTTTTGAGAGGCACTACTACATCAGCCTCTGGGGACAGGGTGGAAGGAAGGAGGAGAAAGCCGTCCAATTTCTTGCTTCCACTTTTCTTCCCCTTCCCTTCAAGAGGATCCCTTCATCAAATTCTCCCATTCCTTAGGCTCAACTGCTCTGAGCCTTTTTGGTAAAGAAAGATATGGCCAAAATTTCAAAGCCACTTCCAACCTCATCTTTTTTGCCAGTCTGAGAGACATCCTGGGGAGAGAGGGACTGCAGCTGCCCTGTTTGCATAACTCTGGGGCTGGCTCTACTCTACAAGAAGAGTTGCACTTTACAACCACTTGTTACCCAGGGATGGAAGATTGCTTGCAAGACTCAGAGTAGGGCAAAGTGCTGATGGAAACCATGTAATGCACCATCATTTACCTGATACAGCTCCTTACCCTCTTAAGTATCTGAAAGAGCTTTGAACACATTAAAAAGATGAAGAGCCAGAACATTGGAGTTACAGCTCTACGTACTCAGTTGTTCTTCCCATAACATCCATTTTTTATCCATTACCACTCTAACTCCTTTCATTGCCTGTCTTGTCCCTGGAAACATTCCAGGTCAGGAACCTGATCTAGTGGAATATATCCCTGGTCATTGTGGGGGCATTGGACTACAAGACTTTTAAAGGTCCCTTCCAACACCAACCATTCTGTGATTCTGGGTAAGGCAGGTACAAACAGCCCACAAACTGAAAAGGCACTTAATTAAACCAAAATGTAGTCTAAACAAACCAATTAAAATGATGAAAATCTTTAATTTTATTTAAGTATAGTTGTACGGACACGTGTGTATACAAATACAGATCTTATGGGGCAGGGGGTTTGGGTGGGTTTTTTTTCTAACATTTTCTTTTGAGTTTATATAATATAAGCATTTCAAAAACAGCACTCAATGAATAAGTGCAAAGAAACTGCAAAGCAGGGCAGTACAAGCACAGGATCACACTGAGCTGAACTTTCATACCCAGATGAATACACAATGAGTGTCTTCAATGGTGTGTCAAGAGTAAGCATGGTAAGCAGATTTCGCAGACTCATGGGTAACCTCCAACATGCCAGCATCTATTAAACTGTACAGACAATGGCAGCAAGCCTATTGTAGGGAGATTTGTCTCACATCTGAGAAGCTCAAGGGCAAATGCATGGGAAAAATTCAGTGATGCCAGATCAGAAACAGATCTGCCCATTCACAGCTCCAAATTAAAAAAGGAGGGGGTAGGAGAGGAGGCAGGGCAGGAAGAGTTAAGAGAAGTGTGGAGAGTTGCACATTAAAATTGGTGATTACAAAATCCAAGTGTAATGAAAAGAGAGGGAGAGTTAACACTCTAAATCTCTGAAAGGGATTGAATCATTGCGCTCCTAAGGCAATGGTTTAAGTTCAGTTTTGAGGGCTAGGGTGGGAATCAAAAGGTATAAATACAACCATTTTTCTTCCACAACTATAGAGGAAAGGAAACAATCTATTCAACTACTCTCAGTACTTCCCAAATTTGTTTCTAGTTCTTTTGGAACCAAGTACATACATATATCACACATGACACTGGCAAGATCCTTTCTGGAAAAAAATTATTCATGGGAACAAATCCAGAAGAAAAACAGGAGGAAAAAAATACAAATTAAAAAGAAACAAACAAATGAAATAACAGAAAAGTTGTTATATCCCCAAAGCCTTTTTAGAAACAAACATGATACAAAAGACTAAAACTAACACAGAAACCACTAGGCTCCAACATAGGACCTTTAAACACCAAGGACAAAACATTGATCATCAAAAGTCATGTTGTTCCAGGTCTTGACATTGTGAAGTCTTGCAACAGATGAGCAATTTTCAAAGATGAGTCCTGTATGCTGCAGTGTCATGGCCACTTTTCTCTCAGTTCTTAGCCATGATCACACTTGATGCTTCAAAGCTCTGTCTTGTAATCAACATGTGATTTTAATATCCTGAAAGTCTATTGTTCTCACTTACAAAAGACATAAGAATCAAATTAATACTTTATTATCAAACACTATATACAACAGAGATTGCTAATAATACAGAATTTAAAGAACATAGCTTTAAGTTTTACTTGTCTTTCCTTTGCCATCCAGGTAAGTACAGTACAAAACAATATTCTAAACTAACATGAAATGTTACCTTGTGTATTGAAGGATACACAGTATCCACTAAGCTGATTGATCCCTATTTTGCCTGCTTCACATTGCAATGCCTTTGGCAGCCAGGAGTGCAGGTCATGGCTGTAAGTAACCCACTTAGTCTTGGGAGAATCAGTACCTCAGACTTGAGCAGGGGCAGATGAAGGGTGAGGGAGCAACAAACTACTTGGTTTTCAGCAACCTCTGCATTTAAAGCATCCAGAGGTTTGTAGCACAACACAAAACCCACCAACATTTATGTACTTCATGTGACTGGGATTGCCTAATGCCACCAAGTATACAAATGACAGTGCCTGGAATGCTGCTCCCAGACATGCTGGGCAGCCTGGGGATCTTCGCTTGTGCTGTCCCTCACCTACACAGCAAGGCTCTGGGACAATATGAAGGGGTGAATTTCATCAGGAGTAACACTAGTGACAATCCTTTGCTGTGGGTAAACGTACGCCTTCAACATCATTCAGAGACAAGGGATGACAAAAGAAGTCACCATTTCTACATCAAATTTGCATTACTTGTGTGACTGCGTGCAATTACTATAAATCATTTTAATATGGTTACACATCATGCAATATTATCTGTACTCTGGTTAATAATCCATTTGATAAGGTGCATTCTGATTAAGCTCACCTCATTCAAAGCTTTTTAATTCCCACTTACAGAAACTATTAGTGTGTGTATCAAGTATATACACCCTAAAGGGAGCAAAGTATCAGACAGCCTGTAATGAGATGATGACTTCCCTCACTGTTTGGACTGTGTATCTTTATCCCATGCACTTCACACTAGAGCAAATTTCCTGCATTCTTCCTGTAAGTACAGGCGCTGTCTTCATGAACATGTATGATATCAGGCAAGCCCATGTCATAGCTCAGCATGCATAAAACCTCCCTTTACATATCGAATTTATTTTCCCCTCTCCTGCCTCAACCTCTGGAAGGCCCTTCTTCATTTCAAAATAAAAAGCCTTTGAAGTTGTGTCCACTAATTGCATCACTCAATTTTGTTCCATCAGAATTTTTCTTCATAATTAATATAGAAGAATTTTGTTTTGTTTGAATATGATCCATGTTTTGTTTCACATTTAACTTTATTACTGCAGTTTTTGTCAGAAAAGCTCTGTTTCAGTCTGGGTCTGAGATTTTGCTGATGATGCTTAGCAGTCCAAATTTCATGGCAAAAAACAGCCTAGCCAAAAAATACCCCAAGGCTTGCACTTCCTGGCAAATTACTTTTTGAAGTTTTGTTAGCCAAGGCTCAGATTCCTTAAACAGGGTCACTCCTAATTCCATCAAACAAGACAGTCCCATTTCCTAATTGCATCAAGGGTTACTGCTTCTCTCACATGTTTAAATAGGACAAACATATATACTTACTCTCAGCATAAAGTATATCTAAATAATGTATTTTCTATTCTAGTGGATTTTTAAAAAAATATTTTGTTAAGTCTTTGGGAGCCTACCTAGTTTATCTCCAGCTGATAAACATGTTTCCTCTACTCCTGAAACTGAGCTGGAAGGGGAAAAGATAAAAAATCAACATTGAATTCATATTCCACACTTCTTTTCTTTCCCCCCACCAAACAATGTTATTAGACTGCTCTGGCTTCTTCTACAGGTGATTTATTCCCATGATTGAGGAACTTACAGGAGAGACAAATCAAGAGAATAGTGGACATCCTGTATCCCAAACACATTTCCTCTGGCCACTGATATCCTCTTTTAGCATGTATTAACACCCAGAGCAGCATCCAAGGCTATCAGCTACTAAGTCAGTGCTGGGGAAGGTCACTTTATTCTCAAAAGTGCCTCTGCATTTCAAGAAAAAAATTTTAGCACCACGGTGATTTGTTTTAAAATAAAATAAGCCGGTGTGCATTATCCCCTTAAAACGAAATAACAGAGGCACTCACACCCCCAGTGAAGTTTCCTAAATCTGACCTTGCCTGCTGTGTGCTAACATTCCTAAATACTTTTTTGTCTCACCAAAGACAGCATTTCTACTTGTGAGCAAAAATTTTACTGTCAAAGATGTTTCAAGACAGTCCCATGAAAAACATCATCTTCCCCTTTCAGAAGCCTATTCATTTAGAAACTTCTGGAGGAAATGGTGTTATATTATGTCTATTCTTAATATCTCCCATCCAGTCCTGATATGATGACACAATGCCTTGCATGACCATCTTACAGTGCTGAATGAGAAGGCATAAGTATTCTATCACAGAGAAAGACTCTCCCAGGTTTTCACTCACTTTCCTTATCCCTCACTGACTGCAACTGCCACTAAAGGTTCTTGTCCACATATGAATGACACAGTGAACTAAGAGAGGTGACTTCTTAAAGGAGAATTCAGAGGAAAATAAGAATCACTAGTGTCACTATTATAGTTTGGCATTTTCATCTGGAGTCCTTTTATTTATATGGAGAGGTTAAGAAAGTCACAGGGTAGGCAGGGGTGGGTGCTGAAGCTAGTTATCCCCTTCAAATTTTTGCTGAGTTCAGGCTAAAAGGGAGAAGAAAAGGGAAAAATAACAATTTGACATCTGCAAAAACAATAAAGTCCCTTTCCTGGGATGAGCAGTTAGGTGGATCTTTGATGTTCCAAGACCCTGATATTTTCTGTGACAGGTTGCCAGAGCATACTGTGCTATAATATCAAAAGCACTGCCAGGAGGAACAATAGAGTTGCCAAAAGCCGGCTGGGTATCCTTGGTGTCTGTGCTGCGTTCTCACCACGGGATGGCTCGGCTGACTCATGTACGGTATCATCTGTTCAAACAGAAAGCATACATTCCAATGAGATTTTGCATCCTTAATAAACTCTCACTGAGCCAACAACTGTAAGTAGATTTCAGCGCCTTTATGAAATAGGCCAATGAACCTTGTGCTGTCATTGACTTTCACAAGCATGTAATACCTCGTTATGTAACCAACTTGGGGCCAAGTCCTGCATTTCTTACTGGCAAAACTCCCACTGAAGACCTGAGGAGCAGAAACTAAGTCTGATTTCAGCAGATTGACAAAATGAAAGATTTGTCTTCAGTAAAACACTGTGACTGTAGCTTTGGATGTCTCATTAGATAGCAACATCAGTTGGGAGGCAGCTAAATAAAAACACTTGATTCTCAAAAGTGTTGCACATGCCCAGAATTAATTTTGCATTTAGACCCCTAATTCAGTTACAGATTTTAGCTCCTGAGTAGGAAATGACAGCCTGTAAACCCAAGCATAGATGCCCCTTCCATGCACAAAATTTCCACTCTAATATGTTGTATCTGGGGATGAGCAGGGGATGTAAGATCATTCCTTCTTTCTTAAAACAAAAATTTAAAGGCTAACACATGACCGTTGCCAATTTTATAGCATATATACTCAAACTCATATATACTCACTACCTTTCATGGCACACAAAATAGAGATCTACATATATGCTGGTCTAGAACTAATGAAAAAAGAACCAGCTGAGTTAGGAAAACATGCTTATGCATTAGTGGCAGAAGAAAACAAGGTAGTAAATATTAAATTTATTATACATAGTAAACCCCTGCTTTTTTTTTTACAACTTTTGTGTTGTTATAGCAGTAGTATTTTTCTCTGCAAAGCCCTCCATATCCTCCATATCTAAAGCTATCTAATTTAGTTATTCAAAAAGCAATCAATCTGAAGCTTGCCATAAAAAAATCAGCTCTTGTTTTCATTAATACATGAAAGGAAAAAGCCAAACCTTTTTAGGAAGTGTTAAGTGGCCTCAAAATGTAAGTTTATTTTAGAACACCAAAGTTTCCAGCAAAATTAATAGTAACTTACCTATTTAATGCAATAAGCTCCCTATTTTATAAGAGATGTCAATGTGTCTATGACGTTTCTGTCTCATAGCTCTCATCTCAAAAAATTGCACTGACAGGGTTACTGAGCAGCTCCAGCTAGTGGCACTAAGGGAAGCAGGAGTCAGGACACTGGGATCACCATGCTGCTTTGTCATGGGGCCTTCCATGTTACTTGGCTTTAGCCACAAGCAAGCTCCCTCCTTTTCATACCCTTGACACCTAGCCCAAAATCAGGAGAGCACTTAGCATAAATTAGGTCTATAGGCTCCTCAGCCCCAGCTCAGTTACACAGCAAGATGCACAGTAAACTGAATTAGCAATTTATCACATGTACTTTCTCCAGCACTAATTGATGCTATAATCACATAAGGCTTATCAACAGGTTTCAGTGCTGCTCAAGGCAGAAGTATGAAAAGCAAGAACTGATTAGCTGTAAATATGGTCATGTTTGTAAGAAAGAGACATCTCTTCTTGGTGGTGCCAGGCAATAGCATAGGAGGCAAAGGGAAGAAACTGATGCACAGAAAGTTACACCTGAAGAGGAGGAACTTCTTCACTACGTGGGTGACTATACACTGGAAGAGAGTGTCCAAAGGGAGTGTGGAGTCTTCCTCACTGGAGACAGCCAAAAGCCATCTGGACATAATCCTTGCTTTAGGAGACTTGCTTGTTGTATGGAGGTTGGATTAGATGACCTCTGGTGGCCCTTTCCAACATTATCAATTCTATGATTCTGTGGGATCAGCGGGAAAGTCTGGCTGGAATAGCTTAAATTGCAGCTCTGAACCACGTATGGGAAGGAGATCCTCCCAGGCATATTGGGCCCTAGTACTTTTCCTCCAGAATTATTCCAAAGGATTCTAAAAATATCAGTGAATTCTGGCTTCTGAAAATGCTACTTTCAGTGGTCGTCAGTACCAAAAGCTGTTTCAAATTTTATTTCTGAGTTACAATCTTTGACTATGGCAACACTGCAATGAAAATACAATACTTCACAAAATTCACTCAATTAAAGCATATTTAAAAAGTTACAGGGAAAAAATACCCTGTGTCGTCAGTTCTACCTCCTTTCATATATTTAAAGTTAGGTCTTCCCAATTTAGAAACATTTACTCACTGCTGATGAACTAAAATTACAGAGGAGAATGATGTGTATAACCTTCTGCCTCTAGAATTGCAAATAAGTCTGATTTTGCAACACTGAATGTCAACAGTTTTAGCCTAATTACATCAGTGAGTCAACACTAAAACACAATAGGGCAGAACTAGTGTATAGCAGTAATAAATCCTCATCCTCTCTGACTATCAGATACTGCCACAATTGGAACATTGGCTACTGCTGAATAACTCAGTGAAAAACCACTAACCTAAAAGATTATTTCTCTTAAATGAAAAACATGGAGACACTCTATGATGTCATTTTTATAAAGCCATTCTTCACAGAAGAATTAATTTCCAGTAACATTAAGGCATCCCTTTGGAGAAATCATCTGGGTTTTCTCTTAATGCTGTTGAAAGGTTTCTGCATTCATATATCAGAACACGATTCATCTGCAGTCATGGAAATCACATTACAAATATGATTTTCCTTGGAGGTCCAGAGTCATAACTGCACAGCCTGTAAGGCTTGGGGAAAAGGGTTTGCTTCATTTGAAACACTGAAGACAATTGATGAAGAGGGAAAGATTCCTGAGTAGAATCCAGAAGATCACTCTTAAACACTGGAAATACCCGCAATAGTGAAAAAATTATTTTGACAGCCATGAATTTTTCAGATCACACATCACATACTTCAGGTGTAACTTTCAGATATGCACAGCTGCAATTTTTGTTTAAGGATTTTTTCTTTTTTTATTATTAAGGAGAAAGAGATGGAGAGGAATAGGAATAGAGCCAATTACTTCCACCAATTGTGAAAGTGCAATCACTGTAGATTTCTCCAAATTTCTTAACAAGACCAGTAAAATTACAAGGATTCAAAAATCACACAAACAGTGATTTTACAAGAAAGATGACAGTGAGTAATCACTGAACATGACCCTCCTGCCTTCCAATTCTTCTGTCTACTGTGGAAGAAGACCATGGCAGGCTAGGGGAGAGCACAGGAGCAGAAGATGCTCGTCAGAGAAATGTAAATTAGTACATGACACAGAACACATGCAACAAGATACACCAAGGCAACAGCAACCCTAACAGACCAACAACAGAGAAATGTGACAGCCGTCGGCACATCTCGGAGTGACTGATTATCTAATGGTGAGTGGTCTGATTAATAACACAAATATACATTGATATCAGGAGTGGGAATTTTGTGGTATCAAACCTTCTCATTAAAGTTATTATTTCCCCCTGATAACACAAACAGTATTTAATCTCAGACTGCAGGATGGTCTTTGTTTGATTTTGCTTGCCTGGTTTGCCTGCTGCTTTCTAATGATGTGTTTTTTTGTGACAATGTTAACTAGTTATAGCCTATCAGTAGGAAGTGATAAGCACTGCTGAAACAAAAATTTAACAAGTTTACTAAAATCAGGCATGTATTACTCAGATGATCTCTTTTGCAAGTGGTATCAAACACAATAATTAGACCATGTTCACCAAATCACAAAATGTAAAAAAGTGAAGTGAGTTTCACATTCATAAGTAGAGATAGTGAAAGAACATCCTGGTGTCTTCTGTAGAAGAATGCTACTAATAAATATATAAATATAACCAATGTAAGTGCACTATCCTTGCATTTAGATTTACTTAGAAAACGTCTTGGATTTGTAAACTCCAAATTTTTAGGAAACATCTGAAAATTATTTTAAAGAAAAATAATAAATTCTACTGTTTATCCATAGGTAGATCATTTAAATCAGCTAAATTGTAAAAGCTTTATTACACTTATGTATAACTAATGAATATAATTAAAGGATATAAAAGAGAGAAAATAAAAATATAAAAATAAAAAAATAGTATGTTGCTTTTTGTGCAAATATGTTAATATAATATGTTTTATATTCAAATTCAAATAGCATAAGAGGAACAAAAATCTCAGTAATCTGTTCTTTAGGGTATGCACTAAATGATATATATGCAGTATTTTCTGATATGATTGTGTATTTGACTGTTTATTTTAATTTTTGAGGCTTTAATACAACATGTGAGCAGTGTGCAGGTACATAGGAAATTAATAGGTCTACCACTATTATAAATACCTGTCCTACACACCTACCTAATTCTAACTCCTTTTAAGTCATTACTTATACCCCTAAAAATATATACACTTCTATCTGTCACAAGCTTCAGCCATACAAACAATGCATGCACTTTCCACATGAAAACAAGTTAGCTTGATTGA
This sequence comes from Toxostoma redivivum, assembly GCA_013397375.1. Classification (NCBI taxonomy): domain Eukaryota; kingdom Metazoa; phylum Chordata; class Aves; order Passeriformes; family Mimidae; genus Toxostoma; species Toxostoma redivivum. The sequence goes on along the minus strand of VXBI01012491.1, from coordinate 27,583 downwards.
CGGTGGAGGTTAATGTAACTTTGCCCTGGGCAGATGAGGAGCATCCTTATTCCTAAGGCAATGTAAGAAAAGCCCCCCAAGTCTTCAATTTGCTTCAATAAAAGCAGGAGAGAAATTTGTATTTATATATTTGTCTATATATCAGTGTGTGTCAGTGTATGCCCATGCACAAATGTAAAATAATACTTTGCCTAACCAAGTGTACACACAACTATATATAATTCTAAAGGACTGGTTCCTTTTTAAACAAAAACTCAGTTGCCTACCTGTGTCCTGCACTGGCATTCAAGAAGCAGTGGTCCTGTTTTTCTGAAAGTCTTTTGAAACCACATAACACAAATTAAGTGTGCCCATTGACCTTATTTCTAAAATTTTGGGTCCAATTAGTAAAGAGAGTGTGTTTCCAATATGCTGAGTGTTTGGCTTGGGTAGGTCAGTGGGTCCAGGATACTGGTGGAAATTTTACACAGGCACACACCAAATTTCACTAAACCATGTCACCCCATGAAAACAAATAAAGCAACATTTTACTTCCTTGCATTAAACATGGATGCAGGAAATATACCATAAGCTGTATTAGCACTGCTAGAAATGTGCAAAAGCAGGGCAGTTTTACCATGCAAAGCATGCAGAGGGAAGAGGGAAAAAAGTACTGAAGCACCAGAGGGATACACGCATTTGTTAAAAGAGATTCTCTAAGCATACTAACCTGCTGGTTCTAATGAATTTTCTACTTTGTCGTTAACATCGAAAACACGATCATGAACACCTATAGTTTTCATACAGCTGTCTACAACAAAAATAGAGATAACAGCCAAATATGTTAGTGAAACACCCTTAAACTCCCCACTTTCCTTTTTTCCTCTCTTTTTTTCTCTCTATTTACTATACATAATTAAGCATATTCATATTTTAAAGTCTGTGGCACTTGTCCAAATGCCAGAACAAGTCTTCCATTTGTACAAAGTTCAAGAAATAAGTTAGCAACTGCCAAGTAATTCAAACAAAGCTTTATGAAAAATGATAAGGAAATACAATGAAAATCATAACACAAACATTGCTGTTTGTACAGAACAGATACAAGATTTAACAGTCAAAAAAAAAATATGTTTACTAGACCACAGAGAAAACAGGCACTAGAAAGCCACCCTCAAATACTTAATCTGAAGAACTTACTTGCTGGACGCACAAACACCTTAAGCTTTAGGCAGGATCTCCTTCCATTATCTGGGATCGCAGAAGCTATAAAATTAAGAAAAAGGAAGGATTAGCGGAAGAGTAAGAGAGTGAAAATCCAAAACACCTTTTGTACTGAAATAAAATATTCTTTCTCTTCCCTTCATCTGAAGGACTGAACACATTTCAATCCCTGAATGAACATAAGGACTTCAAATGCACAAAGTAGCTAGATTATGCAAAAGCATATAATAACTCCAGGTTTTACTCAATTTATTTATTATTTTACATGAAAGGAGTGAAACACATGCTATTTTCAATGTTTCATTATCTCCTTTCACTTTTCCACACCTTTCTCTTGAATGATTGTTTATATGGTTTTTGTTATAATGCATGTGTCCATACTGAAGAAATAGTTCAGAATATAGAATACTCAGAAAAAAGCTGACCTTGAAACATTAGGCCATAGATTTCAACAACCCAAAAAGGGATGAAAAAACAAAATTACACTAAAGATGATGGTGGTAAAAATTGAACTATCTACATACTTACAGCAAAGTAGAAATACACACCGTTAAATTTTACAGCAAGCTCAGTCTCCATATGCAACTGTCTTTGTTTAGAAAATATTTATCTCAGTACAGTCAAAACATGATTCTCCATATTATACAGCTAACAAGCCAAAATTAGTTTATTCCTTCTTTCTGCCCTACTTCATTAGTTCCTATTCAAAGTATTTAATTTTTAAGCTTACTGTATTAGGAGAAAGAAAAGTAAGTGGAAATATGCCTAGCCATAATGCAAAAGGTCATCCACAAAGGCAGTACCTACTTTTTTCACAGGAAAAAATACTCTTGTGAAAACTTTCTATAACCGTTCTTCCTTACATTATAATAGTGAAAATGTCTGCCTCTCACCACCAAGGTATCCCTTGAGTGCTGTCTGCCAATATTTACACACTGGTAAATTTCCTCAATATCTACAATTCTGATATTGTATATTGGCCCACAGTTCAACACACACAACCAAGCAACTTGACTTGGGCATGAAGGTTTTCATGGTGAAAGACCATTGACCTTTTTTTCTTGAAAAAACTCCTCAAGAATTATTGCTAAAATATTAACTGAAGCATTGACGGGCAACTTTTCTTTCATTGCATTCAAAATCTATGTATTGGGGCAGAATGAGCTGCATTTTGCAATAAATGGCCACTACTGGAAAAGATGATTGGGCTGACAAGATGTTAGTTTCCTCTGCTTACCCTTATTTCATCCACTTTCATAGACTCTGTCCTTGTGTGTGACAAACAAATAAAATGAATTATACATAGACATACGAACTCTTTGTCTTCATGCTAAGCTTTCACCTGAACAGCTCCTCAGCTAATTAGAAAGAAGTCTCTGATGATGTGCTTTGCAGGGCAGGCACCAGATTTTTCCTAGAACTTACCAAGAACTAGCAAATTCTGTACAAACACAAAAAAGGAGCAACATAAAGAATCTAATACACCTCATGTTGTGATTCTGCATCATCAAAGTTCTTGAAAAATTGTTCCCTTCTTTTAGTCAAAACATAAAAGCATGTAGGAATGATGCTCTCCCCCCACAATGCCAATCAGTTAAGAGTTAACAACTATCTTTGACTATAGCTTCTTACCAAGTCCGAAAATTTCCCTCCATTGAGTTTACAGTAACTGGTGTGTTATTTAGGGCAAAATATTTGCCCTCTGTGGCTCTCTTCAGGAAATGGTGTCCTTTTGGTGGCCCTCACTGAATATATGCAACTGACTAATTACTTTGTTAAGACTAAACAGGCAGTTGTAAATTTCTCAAAAGGTAAGAAGCCTATAGTCATTACCAAATTACTAGGATAGAGGCAAAAATCACATTTGCAACATAAGATAAAACTGAATCCCTGCAGTAAATTTATCACTGACAGATATTTTCTGCCCAGAAATTATTTCAGAAGTGCATTATGGCACACATTTATTTAAAGGCCATCTTTTGCTCTGATGCTTGCATGCTCCTGCTTTTGTCTCTAAAATAAGCATGTTTTACTTATTTAAACGGCTATTTATTAGAATACTCTGTTAGTCAGTGACTAACTAGGGATACCACTGGACCACTGACTAGCTAGGATACCTAGAAGGTAATAATATCCCATCTGGAAATAAAATCTATTCTTTCTGGAAAAACAGCAAATTAATTCATTGTACACTGAAGTTCATATGTTCACAGAGTATTTACACACAAGTAGGAGCAAATAACAGCTGGTGATTTGCCATATTCTTGGGAAGAAAAATATAAAAATCCATTGACTTGAAATCTTTTCCACCAGTCTTTACACTCTCTTGTAACTATAAAGTATTTAATTAAGAACTGTCCTACTGCAACCATAACAGTTGCACTTAAATTTTCATTCCGGTAACTGCCACAGTCTTAGTGAGAAACATGAAATAGTGGTTTTCTTCTTTCCAGAGAAATCATGTGTTGTTAATATTTGCCATAAAATCAGAAATATTCCTCTTTAATCAGTGTTTTACACCTTTGGAATGAATAATAATAACTACCAAAACAAATTAAGTATTATTTTCCAGCACCTCCATCTTCCTTAACAACCAAGACCAAGGTGATGAAGGGATACATTGCATGAAGGGATACATTTGGCCTTCCTGAAAAATTAAATGCTGTTTGCCAAGATGCATGACTGCAATCTATTTTTTTTCTTCCTTTCTTTTACTTCCACTCTCCCTCCTCTTCCTTTTTCCCTTTCATCTTAAAAGAAAAAAACATACACCAATATTAGTTTTTGTTTTAAGATCAGATGTATCACCCTTTGAGAAAAGAGTCAGGAAAGGAGAAAAAGAACTGCTCCTTGTAGCTGGGATCTGTTAAAGCTGCTTTTCAGGTAAGCCATTACTGTTGTTGCTACATTCCACTGATATTATTTACAGTATAAGAAAAGATGTCCTTTCTAGGTGGTACAACAGAAAAATTCATTCCCCTTTCTGAACAAAATCAGGTTAGACCCTAAGGCTTTGCTACAAGGCTTTTATATTTGCCCATTTTCAAGGTGATATTAGTTAAAAAGTACAGGCCAGTCCTGAGAGCAAGAAGCCTCTAATGCTAATGGAACCTGTCCCAGGTAACACTTTCCATTTCAAAAGCCAGAATTCCCAAGGGAAAAAAAAGGCAATTGAATCCTTCCTGCAAAACAAAACAGAAGTCTTTGAAAAAACTTCCATTTAAGGAGCAAAATAGGTCATATCCACTTCTTTTTTTCTTAATGATATTAGATTAGAAAAGATCTGACTGGTTTAGTTTGGGTCAGGAAGAATCACAATTGAAAGCAGAAGAGGAACTCTGAAGTGTTGCAAGTTCCTACATGTTATCACAATTCCTATGATACTTCCCACCTCCCTTGCCCTACCTCACCTTTACCAACAACTTCATGAAAATCTCCAGGTCCCTCTTTTAAAGAAAATGCTTTAGACCTCATGGTTACACAAAGATTTGGGGTGAGAAGAAAGTGAACACTAAAATCCCTCTAAAATCACAAGACACATGAAAACATCTAAATGATTATAAAAATAACTGGTTTGGCCTCTTCATTATTTTTTTAAAATAGGAAAATTCCACAATTGAGAAGAAATTTAACTCATGAGCGCTTTATCCTTCTGATGAGAATTCCATCTGCATTAGTTGAAATAGGAAAAAAAACATATAANAAATATACAACTTCCTCATCTCACTCCTAAATAGTTCTTGGCTAGAAAACCGATGGTACATTATTAATATATTAGATATAAATAACAGGTTAGGTCCTTCTGCCTGGCAGCAATTAGCAGAGTTATTCAATGACTGCAAATAGAAAACTAAAAAAGTAGCATATACAGGAAACAGCTATGCAGTTCAATTTACTACAACAGATCCCAAAAACTCATTAAAGGAGTCATCAAGATAAGGACCAATCAGTATACAAAATAAGGTAATTTTAAAGTAAATATAAAAAAATCAATTAATTAAAATTTCAAGAGCAACTTAGTTATCAGGACCTGCTATTGTGACAAAAGCAGTAAATATTTCATAAGAGAGGTAACAGCTTGGCTGGCAAATACCTGAGGCTTAGTTTCTAACCTAAAAGCAAGTAATCAGGATGCCACATTTAAAATGTCTCAACCATCCTATTTATTGATATTCACATGTAATCAGTCATTACCTCTATTTGCATCCTCACTCATTCTTAACTTTCTAATTACAGGATTGCACTTTTCCCTAAAATGCAAGTCCAGATACTGAAGAAAAAAGGGAATCAAAAATGCAGTTAAAATCCTCCTTTAGCACTACCAAGACATTAACATTCACGGCAGAAGCCACTGTGGGCCTTATTAGAAAGCGTAACTGGTTCAGTTGGAAATAGCACTCCATTTATCTAAGGCACTCCAACANAGGATTAGGTCCAAGCTGGATCTGAAAACACCCTATTAAAGACAAATTAGATGGGAAAATTTCCTGTCTCTGAGCCGTTTCTGGTTACCATTTTTATACCCTGTAAGGAAAGAAAAGAGAGTGATGAAAATTATTCTCTCCTCATCTAGAACTGAACCATAAATATTTCTGTATTTACTAGCTATTTTTAAAT
>VXBI01012491.1:0-14792 GCA_013397375.1 Toxostoma redivivum | reverse complement strand
GAAAGCACAGAACATAATACCAGCCATAAACAGAACACACGACTGGGGATACAAGCACCATAATATCACCCCAGGACACGTGTTCTTTAGCCAAATAAAAGTGCTTGTGGTACACTCCTGCATTTTTCTCTTCTGCCCTTGTGAAATATCCTGCAGAGACAAGAATATTTTTTTTTCTTGGAACAAAATGGAATTTATTTTTTCCTGAAAGCCCACGAGGTATGTAATCAAAGCTGGCACTGGAGCATCCTAAATATGGAACCCAGCAAGGAACTTTCACACACATTTTGTGGACTTCAGATTTCTTGTTCACAGAATATTCTTGCTGAGAAAGAAGATACCATGAGAAAATTCAGGAAACAGAACCCAGATGGGCAGTAAATAATTTTTCACTTCTGTCTTTAATACAGTGGTCAAATTAAGAAAATATATTCCTGTATTCGTAACATGTTTTTTTGAGAAAATATCCTGAACTCTTCAGATGTAGAACTGAGTGATGAGGTGGGGGACCAGGAATGTCAAAGGGAGGAGGGTTTATGTTTTTGTATTGTTTTATTCAGAAAAAACATGCATCTTCATAAAATCACAGAATGCTTTAGGTTGGAGGGGCCCTTTAAAGATAATCTGGTTCCACTCTCACCACCACCCCTCCATGGGCAGGGATATCTTTCACTAGACCAAGCTGTTCAAAGCCCCATCCAACCTGGCTTTCAGCAATGGAGCATCCACAACTTCTCTGGCCAACTTTCTCTGGTGCCTCACCACTCTCTCTGAGTAAAGACTTTTCTCCTAACATCTGACCTAAACTTGCTGTCTTTAATTGAAAACAGTTCCTCCTTGCTATCACTATATGCATTGTAAAAAATCCCTCTCACCTTTGCTACAGACCCTCACTAGGTACTAGAAAGCTGCTGTAAGGGCTCCCTCGAGCCTTCTCCAGGCTGAACAACCCCAGCTCTCTCTCAAGGTGAGGTGTTCCAGCCTTCTTGACCACCTTTGTGGACTCTTCTGGAATTGCTCCAACACATCCTTCTCATGTTGCAGGCCCCAGAGCTGGATAGAGTACTCCACATGGGATCTTACCAGCATGGAGGAGAGGAGGAGAATCACTTTCTTAAACCTGCTGGCCATGCTCTTGTGGTGAACCCAGGAAAAATTGGCTTTCTGGGCTGCAAGCATACGTTGCTGGGTCATACTGAACTTCTCATCAACCAACACACTCAAGTCCTTCTACTCAGGGATGCTCTCAAATCCATGCCTGCATTTGTGCTTGGAACTGTCCTGGTGCAGTGCAGGACCTTGCACTTGGCCTTGTTGAGCCCCATGATGTTGGCACAGGCCCACTTTAGGCCTGTCAAAGTGCCTCTGGATGGCATTCCCTTCTCTCAAGACCATTAACTGCACGTGTCATCTGCAAACTTGCTGAGGGTGCTCTGATCTCATCCCTGTCACTGACAAAGATGTTAAACAGCACCAGTCCTAACACTGAGCCCCAAGGAATGCTGCTTGTCCCTCGACTCCACCTGGACATCAGAGCCCTTGAAACACAGCCAGAGAAAAATAGCAGGCCTGCTATCAGTGCTAGCTGCTTTCTGCTGAGCTGAACTGACCATTTTCAGATCCTTTCAATCTGTGGTGAAAAGATCATTACCATGCTAGTCCTGGGAAGTCAGTCCTCCTGCAAGTAAACTCCTTTGTTATGAATATGGAACAGATGTAACCAAATCTATCTGCTCCATAGGAACAAAAACACTTACAACCTAGCTCTCTCTATTAAAGACTCTACTTAGCTCCTTTATAGCACTGGCTTTCTGTGCACTGCTGTGAGGTTTTGACTTTTTAGAAAAAAGCACTTCATAAAAGCAATAGTTCTAGTCCTAAACCAAAAGCAGCCTAAGAACAGTAGAAGACAAATGCTGTGGACCCTCATGACTCCTTGGAGATATGCAAATATTCAATTACTAATTTTTTAAAGCTACAAAAAGGAATTTTTCCTGAGGAGGAAAGCCATATGTTGCAAAGATTATGCATAAATGGAAGTGAAGTACATAGACAGTAATAGGCTACTTACTCTAATAAAGGTTGAATCTATCTATGTTATTGCAAGAAGTAACATACACTATTTTTGTATATATGTAACTGTGGATCAAGATGACGCTTCTGCAAAGAAATCTGTATCAATATTTGAAAAACTGACCTTTTCTTGCAGGAGATAAAACCCCCGGAAATTAAGTCCCTATGAATACAAGAAAATATTTAGTGCATCAATTTGTCTCCAAATATTGCATCACATAGGGTCTGTTTCCTAAGACTTTAACAGAAATTGTATCAATATTACAATTAACTTTGCAAATTGAAAATATGCACAAATGGTATCTGAAACTGATAGATTTACTTACCGACTCTGCTCATTAAGCAAGTACACATAGAGGATTTGTCACTTCTCTTACCATCAGAACAATAACAAAAGCTTATTCCCAGCCTCACATACACTTACATACTGTTTACATCAATTTTTTACAAAAATCCATACAACAAAAGTCAGAAGCCTCCTTTACTCACAGGTTAATAAGTAAATACATTTATTCTTTGGCTGCTTTTCCAGAATAATTGAAATAAGGATTTCTGGGGCAGAATGCTTTGATTCTGACTAAATCAAGTCTTCAGGGAAACCTCCCCCCACCAGCAAAGGCACAGCTTGCCTGAAGTCATAACCTTGTAGGCAGAAGGGAACAGATCATGAAGCAGATGTTTTATGCCAAATCAAAGTCTAGGGATACACAGGCTACTGCAAACAAAACTCTTCTCCTGTCTGTTCAGTCATTTCAATTCCCTGCAGTGTGAAATATGAAGTTGGCAACAAGCAGCCAGTGCACTACACAGCACAGCAGGGAAAGCAAGTGCCACAGATGCACCAAGGGCTGGAAAACGCCTCTGTTAGCTCTGCTTTTCAGCCCAAGCCTGAGTGGTGACATATGGGCCATCCAAAGAAAGGTGATGGCACTTGTAAAGACAAGTTTCAATCAGGTCCAATTATAGAAAGTGTGTGCACTTGCTTGGGGAGAAGGAGTTTCATATGATTGCGCCACAAGTTGTGGTTATTAGTGGCTCACAAAAAATGTGGAGTTATTGAATTACTTTTCTCAAAAAATTTTGCACCTAAGATATGCAAGCTGACAAAATACCTATCACAAAAAATATCCCATCAGCTTGATGTCAATTCAGGGTTCTGCTGAAGAATTTGTGACAGAAGACCTACAGGAAATCCTGCTGTTAAAGCAGTGGGGTACCCCCACATTAGGAGAGGGTACAAGCCCTGCTACCACCATCTCTGTGGAGGTGGTCCTTCAGCAAAAGACCGAGAACAGGGCAGTATTCCAGTTCCCCATATTACTGGTCCCTCCATCTAAATATTTCCATCTGATTAAAGTCTAGAGATCCTTACTCTAGAAAGACAGATATTTAAAATATAGTTTTAAGACTCTTTTCTTCTTGAAAGACACCTTGTGCCTTCAAGTCAGTTTCCACCCACATCAACACTACAATGACTCTTTCATGTGTTTCTAAGGTAAGAGAAGCATTTTGTGTTGAAATGAAGGAACAGCTAACAATACAAGACAATCTTAGGCCTTGATTATGGCAGATCAGAAATGGGACTCAAGTTGATGATAATATTGTATTTGCACTTAAAACACACTAATAACACAAAAAACCTGGTAAAATACAACCATACAATTCAAAAGCTTTCAGAATGCTTACAATCCACAACAGACATCACATTTTCAGAACTCTGTGCTTCATGTGCAAAGCATTTTAGAAATGAGGCCAACCATTTAGATACTTAAGTGACAGCTATGTACTTTTAAAATTATGGCTGAAATTGGCAATGCTAAACACTTCTGACAAATGGCCTGTAATGAGCACTATTTATTTTACCTACTTTGGACTGGGATCAAGGAAAAATAGAGTAGAGGACACATATGTGCAATTTATTAAAAAGAAAAAAATACAGAAACTGCATTTACCCTGAGTTTAGGTGATGGGTTTTGTTGGTTTGTGATTTTTTGTATTTGTTTTGCTTTGGTTTATTTTATTGTTGTTGTTTTGTGTGTTTTGGTATATTTCGGATCAGTGTCCTAAAGTCTAGACAGAGTCCACTTAAATGGACTCTGCACCAAAACCAATGTCATTTTCTGATGTTCAAGTCAAAATAGACCACGAATATCAAAACATCTTTATACTTTTTCAGAAGTCCAGTTAAAGTGAATAAATTTTTTTTTTTGCATCCATATATTTTCATTTCAAATCTGATGTAAAACAATCAGTAGAAACTTATGGCTAGAAATTCAAAAAACTGTTTCTCTGTGAAAGCGCATCCCAAAAAAATTACCACTTTTTAGTCCTTTGGCCCCCTTGCATCACAGAAAGTTATAATTTCAGAGCCTGCTTTATTTGGTCTAAAATATATTTGATAAAGAGCTAAGGCAATTTCAGGGGACTTTCTGTTGCTATTTTATTTGTGTGTCTTTTATTGCTGGTTGCTTTTTGGTTGGTTTTGCTTTTTGGTTTTTTTATGATTATGCATGTGCTTATAATTTCACCTCATATTTGTAAGAGTGGAGTGCAAATTTTCATGTACATATTAGTAAACAGAATATCATATGCTGTTCACAAGTACTTTGAGGAACAGCATACGTCTTTGTGAAAATCCAGCTGTATTCACACCAATACTAAGAGTGTAACTTTAATTTACATTTCTAAAGCATAATGCTTCTCATTCTCCTAGTCAATACTGTTCCAAAAATTTCCCTTCCCTTTCTTCCCACAACTGTAATGAGACAGCAGGTTTCCCAGAAGATTAATTTTTGGATTATATTTCAAAATATATATATCTCTCAAAATATTCTGTAGTATAAAATGAAAAAGTCCTAGGCAGAAATATCTCTTCTCAGTTAGATTAGCATATTAAGAAATATTCTCCCTAGGCAGTCCTTTATAAGGGTTTTCCCCAAGCTAACTCTTAACATACACCTTTTCAAATTAATCCATAGTTTGGTTAGAAGCAACGTTATTGTCTCTGATAAGAACAAGTAGCTGGCATTTCCAAGCAGGGACTGGCTCACAGGTCCGATACCCTCAAATCACAGCAGACACTGACCACACCAGGTAACTTCAAAGCTGCTGGAGAATTCACTTTGTCCTTCAATTAAGAAGGCAGAAATAGCATGGCTTGACAGGTAGTTGGGGAAACTCCAGGGAAAATGAACATTTTATATTTTGCATCCCAAAGATTTGGGTGGCAAACTTTTCTGGAAGTTGGCATGTTTCTGTAAGGAAGCTGGATCACATTTTGCAGAGAATGACTCTGCCGTTTTCTTCAAGAGGTCAGATTTCAGCAGGAATCTCTCTAAACCACATTGATTACCACATTTGTTACCAAGAAGGGAAGGGGAACTAAGCAGAGAGGAAGCAAAGTTAAAGACAAGACAGACAGAGCTCCATCCCAAGAAGTGTCACAAATTAATCTCGTTTTCAATTTGTGAAAATGTGTGGTGATTATGGCTATGCCACATCAAGGACAAGAAACAATAGCTGGTCAGATCAATCCCTAGAGGAGAATACCGTATAATAATCTTCACTGGCACTTAATATTACAAATATCTTGCCCCTGTTAAAACATCTTAGTTTCTGAAGATTAGCATTTTTATAATTACAGCAGCTAAAACCTTTACCACATAAAAATTCTTTTTTGTCAGAGAGCTAACCAATATCTCCCAGAGAAGTTGTGGATTCTCCTTTGCCAGAGATATGCAAGAATCAACTGGACTCCAACCTGTACCATGTGCTCTGGAATGACCCTGTAGAGGAGGGAGGTTGGACCAGATGAGCTATCATGGTCTCTTCCGACTTCATATTTTCTTTGCTTCTGTGTTTCTATAATATGTGACTCTTTCATATTATTATTTTATAAATATCCATGCGTATATATATACATGTATATCCATGCACACATTTATGCTAAATTCATAGTAAATATAGGAAAAAGGGTCAGTCAGTTGAGAAGAAAACATTGTTACAAACATTTCATCTTTTTGGAAGAACATGATCTCTAAGACATCACTCATTCTTAGGAAAAAAATCTTGCAATAGATTTTATGCTTATATTAAACCAGGAAGATAATAAAGTGTTCAGACCTACTGTATTCATCAGCTGCCCCATATTGATTGGAGAGAGGGCACATTAATGCCACGACACAAGATTTCAAAACCTCGATGCACCAGAATCGTCCTTGCAGGAATCTCTTCATGTCTGTGGTTGAAAAGAAGCCTTCCCTATTATGCTTGAGTATTAGCCACAGGAAGTTTCTCAGGGGAATACTACTACCTCTACCTTATCATGCCCTTTTCTTGTGAAATATTGCCCTGGAAATAATTGGAACCTAATGATGCTTCAGAAGAGTCTCTACACGAAAGAAAGAAATAATAGGAAGAAATGTTTTGTTTGAGACTGCACTTTCTTTTCATCAGATCCTTAGACATCCAATGGGAGCTGTCAGAACCACCAACCAATTAATTTTCTAATCTCTTTATAATGAGATTTTCTCCTTCAACCCTTGTTTGTCTCCTTTGTAGCAAACAAAAGATTTTTCACTTATGTTTTGATTTTCTTAATTTTACACTATGGTAAAATGCAAAAGTAGAAGCAAAAATGGAGATACCATGACAGAACAAAGTATAATATGTCTCTCTTTTGGTACCTTGAAACATGATAACCTCAAAAAGTAGTATGTAGGAAATTGATTTTGTCTTTCTGAACCACATGAAAGTCTGAAGGTCAGGTTGGCGGTCTGTACTGCATTGCTGTTAAGCCCTGCAATATTAATTTTTAACCTCTTTCTTATCATTCTAGTAATTTCTTCATACTCTGTGCGAAGTTCACAGGCTACTCCTACAGTGCCCCACAGAACTAATTGCAGAATATGAAGAGGTCATCTGTACTACTTTTTCCTGGAGATCCATATAGGACTCATAAACCCATCTTACGGAAAAAAGGCAAAGAAAAAAGAAAGTATGAAAAAAAAATTAACAGAAATGTGCTAAAACTGCAGGCAGACAAACTTCTCACTTCTCCTATTGGAAATTTTGACTTGCCAAACAATTAAGAAATGTGGGTCTAGATTCTTTTTTATCATTCTGCTTTGCTGATGAACCTGTTTATGTTCTTAAAATTAATTACAACATCTTGTGTATCCACTGTATAATTTTATTAAGGAGGCAACAAATTATGCTGGCAGTGATGGTCCACATTGAAGTGGAATGCATAGTAAAATATAATTTTCCTCAAATGATTTGCTGAAACCGTTAATCTTTATCTAAATGTCCATAAGAACTGTTTTGTTCTCTGTGGCAGTGGGGAGAAAAAAAAGGTCTTACAAAAATCATTCTGTCAGCCAAGCTGCTTGTTAATAAAACCTGGAGAAACATTTGTTATTAATATAAATTACTAATTCCTCTTTTAATGCCTAAACATGACAGTGACTAATTTATGCAGTTTTGATTGAGCTGCCACTGAGTATTTCAAGTGGGACTGTGAACACAAAAGTGCTGTAGCACTGGTGTATGTTTCTATGCAAAGCTACAACAGGGGTAGGCACTACAGATGAGGAGCCCTATCTCTGGCAATAACTTCCAACCACACTGGTTGATTGTTCTGCTTGGGACTGCGTGAAAGAATCAGCAGTGAAACGTACCCAACACTCCCCTATTATAAGCTGCAAGTGATGCATTTTGTACAGGCATGGAACATGGGCATGGAAGTCTGGTAAAACAAACTGAGAGGGAGCTGTTGTTTCTGCTACCTTGTCAGCAGCACTTTACAGTGTTGCAATTAGAGACTGCTAGACTCTTCCTAATTTAATTTTGAAACTCATCAATGCAACAAAGCATGTGAGCTGGAACGTGGGTACTTTGCAGAACATCTCCAAACAGTTGTCAAGGAGATGCTTCCTTCCTCAGAGGCAGCCTTACACACATCGTTCGAGTGAGAGCCACGTAAGAGCAGTTTTCACACTGCTACTCATGAAAAATAAATAATATCCATATTTTAAGGCTTCAGACAATTGGTTCAACAATAACTATCTTTGTTATATACAAAACTCTTTGTCTTGTTATAAATGCTTAAAATGTATTTTAACACAGTTAATAATTTGAAATTCCAGTAGCATTATAGTTTACCTACTTATATTGAAATGCTAATAAAATAACTTTACAAGCCTTGTGAAATACAAGAAAATTTGATAAAAGAGATTGTTAAATAGAAACCTACATTATATCAGTTGCTCATGTATGAACTACACAACACTATTATCATCACCATCTTCACTGGATCATACCTTTATTTCTGAAAAAACATATGCTTTGCTTCTGAACTTCTCTCTGAGAAAGATATTTTGTACCTCATTGATCTGCCTGTGAACTTCTGACTATGCCATTCTTCCCTTCTATTTTTTGATGTTTACTGATAGGACCTCAGATTCCAGCTCCACGAAGCACTAATGGGAACTGTATTAATAACTTCATGCCCATGGGGAAAATTCATGACTTATCTGTGTATCAGCAGCCAGAAGTAAAGAGGTGTTGTTACAAAGCCCTCTTCAAGAGGACAGGCTGCAGTCTTTCCAGTCCTGAAGATCCTGAATAAAGGTACTACATTTAAGGCAGACAGCAAGTCCTACTGCAGTTTCTGTTACAGATCCTGGCTTCAGTCCCAACGCAGGGATCTGTTCTGTAGGATAACAGCATAGTCTTCAATGTCTCACACCTGAACATCTTCTGCAAGATCTCAAAATATTAGAGAGAAGTACTCCACATGCATGACCCAGTATTACCAAAAGTGGATGTGTCAAAAAAACTACTTAAAAAAACACCCAAAATCATATCTTCAAAATATCTTCCCCTACAACTCTTAAGACATGACGTATATGAGTTTAAGCTGTTCTGATTTATTTTTGCCCGAACACATTTTGAACACTACTATGACTTAATTGTCAGGGCTCTTTAAGTTGATGAATATATATCTCCATTAAGTTTATCTTTCAAATAATTAAGATCATTTCACCCCCAAGAGATCAGCAACAGCAATATTATTCTCCATAACCGTCAAAAGGAGCCTGGTTACATTTGTGCATAGAGGTATAGTATTAGTGAGATTTTGATACACCTTCAAGCAAGTCTTAATTCCCTAAAGTAGTGCTGTATCTAGCTGGCTATTACTCTATATAGTTTAAATATTAAATATCCACGACGTTAAAGGGAGGCCAGGGAGACTTCAGAGGCAGTAAGAACCTCATTTGGCCAATAATGTAGATGACTACTGCTCTTCTGAGGGAAAGTGAAAACATTTGACATGCTGAAAAGATTTTTCTGTAATTTTTCAGAATAAAGTATTTCTATGTACTTCTGAATACCCTTGTGGAAAAAAAAATCATATTCTACATGATTTATACTGACTTGCCAAGAATCTTGGAGACAGAGCTATTAACTGTATGTGCCATTTTGAGTCTAGAGTCCTGGCCACCCTGTCTGAAGAGTGTGCATTACTTGGAAATAAGAAAGGTAGTGAGAATTCTGTAATGTTTTCCTTTTTCAGAGCCTCCTCTAATTATCAGAGGGTTAGGTAGATTAGAAACAAATCTGCTTTTTTCAAATTCAAGTATTTAAAAAAGTATGGAGTTGAATGTTAAATATTAACTTATGAAACAAATTCATCAGCCCGCTGCTCAGCATGTGGAAGTATTTTTTCATTGAGGGAGTTTAGTTTTGGTCTAGTGATTGTAGGCATGCATATATAATCAAGTTTGTATCATGACACATACTGTATCACCGAAGAAAGTGCAGCCTTGGTGACTTACTCTGAGGAACAGAGAGGCTTAACATGCTGATGACTTGGAGGCAATGAAGTACAACACTGTTATTTCAAATGTCATGCTATGCTATTTTCATTTCTGTTGGCATCTGCTCTGTGTTATGAAATGCATACTTCCAATACAACAGCTCATTAAACAGGTTTCAGTTTGCTCAGAAATAAAATTAGAATACTGTTACAGAGTTACAAGTCCTCAGATAATTATTAATATTACTCTCTGCTTCTGTGAATCCTTTCATCCACAGAATCCATGTGCTTCAGCTTATTAATCTCATAACATTCCAGTGAAGTATCACTGCAATGAGTCTCACTCACCAACTAAGAGCAGCAGCCTCTGAGATGTTAAGATGTAGCTGTTGAACATCAAAACTGATTTAAAGTAAGGAATGATGAATGGTCCATCAGGATTTAAAGAGCTCTGAGCAACTCATTCAATTGTACTTCCAGCAGAACACTCAAATTCAAACACTTACTTTTAAGAAAATTGCAATGGGATTTTTACAAGAATCACAAACGTAAAAAAGTACAGTCACCAGTAGGAAACATTTAGTCACCATTTGTCTTAAGGCAGGTGCCTCACATACGGATTCAAGAAGTTTCTAATAGTCCCTAGAAGTTTTTTATCCAAAGTCTAATCAATCTATCTTTTTAATGCTTGTGACAGGATGATCAGAAAACATTCAATACATGCTTTATTTTTCTACAAAATTAACTGTCCTTTGTCAAGCAGCTTAGATGAGAAAGAGAAAAAACAGAAAAGAAAACCCTGTCATTCATTTTTCTGTGGTCACTCCTTCACTGTTTCTAATGACCAAAATCACTACTTCAGTAGAAAGTAACATGTCACTGATCTCTACAGGAGGGTGAAGACCTTCTAAAATATGCTATAGACAATGTTCAGAAGTGCAAGGGTAGTATAACCTCACCTCTTTTTATTTTTCTGTTGCTGTCAGGACCTCAATGGCACTGCAGTTCTCGAAGCATGTGAATCCAAACCTTATTTTTAAACTTGCTTTCTGAATGACATTCATTCCCTTTGAAAAACTCAGGCAATGACCAGCGCTACCATGGGTTCTCTCTTCATTCTCCCATATGGATTTCTCTGTAGTCCCAAATTATTCAACAGCTTTTAATGTTCCCTTTGAGGATTCTAAGAACACAAACAACGTCAAAATCTATTAGACACTGGTGTTTATTTGTGTTTATTTCTGCTTTCTTGTAAGCAGGACCAGTACTTAATCTTTCTCTGATGCTTTCTAACAAAAACCAGTCCTTTAATTTACACACCAGGCTAAGCATGAATCCCCTTTAAAGGTCACCTTCCTTGTCTATCTAATGTTATCACAAAAAATATTTTTAAAGTACACATTTATCAAAACCTTTCAATTGCTTTGATTTAATTCAGAACATCTCAAGTGATTCTACTAAACCAGCTATCAAAGCAGGATTTGTAGTAGAGTGGCATGTCTGATCCCACTGCTGTCAAAGCAGAATGAGTGTTTATGTTGATCAGGTCTAGATTGAAAGGTTAATGGCTGTCCTGGTTTACAATTCAAAATGTATTCTGTCACCATCTGTTGAAACAAGAGAAGGGCTGATTCTTATCTCTATGGGAGATATCTTCTGTTAATGGGCCATTAAGCCCCACTGCTTGACTGATAAGATTACATCATCCCCCTGGGAGATGATCCAGCCACGGGGAGGAGCCATGCCTTTCCTACCTAAATAAAAACCGAGATTTAAAACACCAAAACAGCCTTTTCCCCTGGATTCCAGAGGAGAAAACCAGGCTTTTCCACATCATCGCTGGACCTTCGGAGGAAAACTGCACCTTCTACAGGAGCACTGCTTCAACAGAACTACATCTGTCATCCAGGAGGACTGCAGCCACCATTTAATGGGACTGCACCAGGGTGTCAGGTTGTATTCTGACTCTGTCAGTGATCTTATTTTGTATTATTGCATGTATTATATTTTTTCCTATTAAAATTGTATTACTGACTTGAAGTCTCACTGCTTTTGCTTTTTCAAACCAGTACATTGGGGAGCCCAGCAATAAACAGTTTATCTAAAAGAGAAGCTCAATTAATAGCTGATTCCCTCAGCATCCTTTAATAATGTTCTTTAGTTAACCTGCATTTTTCAGTTTTTGGTGCAAACCAGGATATCCGAAGAGAAAGTTCCAAAAGCAATCTTGGTGTTTTCAAAAAATAATGAGGAAAAGTAAGCACCAGTAGTACCTGAATTAACTAACACCTGTTGAATTGCAGACAGGCTGCCCTTTTTCACTTGCTGAAAGATAAATCCCATCTTCATTTTCAAAGCAATATATATGCTATTTAGGTCAACCATTTGACAACTAAAACCAATTTTTAATAGAAGTTTAGCCTACAAGTAACTAAAATGACTTCGCTGTCCCTGGTATAAGCTAAGTATGGTATGACAAGATTTACAATCATCGTGCCCTCCACATTTGTCTAAAGCTCACACAGCTCTCTAAAGCTAAATTTTGTCCCAAGTCAAATCTTTGATTTTGAGTCCTAATATTTACAGACTTAAGATAGAAAAATATCCAAATTAGGCCTTTTAAAGCATGTAAGTCTTTGAGATGAGAGGACAAAACCCCCCCAAGAGAAGTTTTCTGTAAGATTTTTTCATACAACTACTCAATGAAAAGATGACAGCTTATATATAAAAAAAAAGGTAATTTCTAGAGTAGTACTAGTTAAATATTATTATGCTACCCCAGCTGGGATATGACAACAAAAGCACTGACTGACTTACTCTAAAAAAGTAAGTATTCTGAGTAATCTAACAAAACTGTTAGCCAAACTGCTTATAGTAACCTTTGATTGAGTCTCATACTCTTCAGGATACACATGAAAAGTCCCACTAATTTCTTTAAGCTATCTACTTTTCCAGCAGGAATTTCCTTAGGTAAGTCAAGCTCAAAATCTGAGAGTGTACTTATGTTCTCAGACCTCCTACTAACAGACCTACAGTCAGCAGCATAAACTGCTGTGCTGATGACACCAACTGGCTCTGATAAAGCAAGATCTCCAGGTTTATAGCAGGATGATTAAAGGAACAAGAAGTGTAGTTTTTTTGTGGGGCTTACATTTACATTTTCTGATAAGACAAAATTACAGTTCACAGTCTTTCTGTTCTTGCTCCCACTACATCAAACTAAATCTCTAGCAAACATGAAGATCCCTAAATCAAATAACCATCTTACAGTGACTTGTGCCTGCTCATGCAAAACATTGATATCCACTAATATTAAGATGGTGCTTGAGCAAGAGCAATGAGATCTATGCAGCTGTTTAATATCATTCTTTTCGAGCACATGAAAAATACCAGTTATAGCAAGTGTTACAATCAATTACAGTGAAGATTCCTCAGTAGTTTTCTCCTCTATAGTATCACAGACTATTCAAACTTGCCTTTGCAAAGTCTCCTTTCTTAATTCTTGCTATATTGAGTCCAATCCTAAAAGAATAATAGCCAAGCTGACAATCTGGAAGCTTCCAGGGTCTTAGTCAAATTGTCAGGTCTGTGTTAATTTTCACAAAAAGTGAACACTGCACTTCCTATGCTAACTGCTGATTTATAAAGGGATATGTGCAGTTCTTCCCTGTGAGCTAAGGCTTCTAAATTTTGCCATTAATTCTTCATTAAAAATTAAAAATCCATAAAGACCCAGCAGCAGCAGCGGTATTTTTGAGTCCTGTCCATTCCCAGCAATTCAGTGGCTAAGACACTTGGAGAAACCATTTCAGTATAGATTCTATCACAAACATTTTAGGTGGAAAGCAGTGAACAGGCACAGGGCAAGTCAACAATAACAATATGAATTATGCTTATATATTGAGATAAAAAGACAGTAACCCTCCCAAAAATCAACCTGATAACAAAACATGGAATTGCACAGGACAAAACAATTGATAGATAATTGTAACAGAGACTGAAGAAAAATAACAGCACAAACAAACACTCAACTCTTAACGACTCACAAAACATGGTAGAAGGGGGTAAAGAGAGCAAGTTCAGCTTAATTGTCACCAGGGACTGCTACTGGCTCAACAAGAGTTCAGCCAGAGACCTTATTAACACAACAAGCTAAATACCTAATTAATAGGCAAAAGTAAGAGGTGTAGGTATTAAAACACTTTTTTCTACTACTGTTTTTTCCTTAAAATCCTTAGAATCAGAGATGCCTCCAGATATGTGCGGAATGATTGCCCAGCTACCTGGCAGCTATTAGAGAAAAATGACAGCAGGATTCAAACAGTTCCACAGTCTTTGGAACATGATGAGGACAACTTCCAGAAACAAGGGTGGAACCGGCTAACAGAATACAAAACTTTTTTATCAGAAATAATGCAAATCACATGTTTTCCTATAGAAGCAGCAGCTAAGATTATCAGGACGGAATATAATTTGAATAAAAACCAACAGAATCAGAAATTTCAGGAAAAGAAGGAATGAGGTCAGAGAAACAACAGTATCGGAGAACAAACACAAACACAAAAAATATCAAGGGAACAGTTAACAGCAGGTTTCTTGGGAATATATTCTATGAGAAAAAGGAGTATAGCATAGATATATGTTATTAAGAAGCATATGTACAACTGAAAGAACACCTTTACAAACCACTTCTTAATTTAGCCTTAAACAAGTAAACTATTTAAAAATATCATTTATAACCATAATTAAATTAAAATCGTAACAGCACACTATCCAGATTTGATCACAAGCAATACAATTTCACCAAAGCCTTCTCAATTGACAATCAGAAGCTTAATGCAAAAAAATGGTGGTAGCAAAGGCACAGTGATAGTAACATGTTGCGGTTTTGTTATTTTCT
>VXBI01012467.1:0-16292 GCA_013397375.1 Toxostoma redivivum | reverse complement strand
TCTCTTAAACCGAGACAGACATGATTGTGAATTCTCTCTTTGTCTGATATATAGGTTCACAAACTATAGAAGTGACCATAAACTGACATACCAATTTTTCAGGAAGATGTGCTTCCTTCACTTGAAATTCATGTATCCAAACAGATAATATTTGTGTTAGGACTCAGATATCATGCTACAAGAATGCCCTCATCACCTTAGAGTGATCTGGAAAAAATTGTGAGTCTCACTTTTAAAGATGTTTGATTTGGAATAATGTAGTTTGCATTGATCTTAAAGATGATATTTTATAACCTAGTGATTAAGAAGTCTACACTGCTCTTGCAGTACTTTGATGCATTTCATCAAATGATTTTTCTCCTTTATGAGTCTATATATCTATATTTAAGTTACTTATGATCTTCTCACATTCATTTGATATAAATTGGCCCTGTAAAGGTACTGTGGAATTCTTCCTAAAATTAATGCATTTATTTCTCCAATTAGAGCAAACAGCTTAGAGTGATCATCTCAGTGGAATTGTCAAATTCTGACATGGTGATGCTGTGGTTTAACCCCCAATGGCAGCTCAGCCCCATACATCCACTTGTTCACATCCTCCCAAGGGAAGGGGAAGGGTAAAAGTGAGAAAACTCATGGGTTTAAATAAAGGCAGTTTAACAGGTAAAGCAAAAGCTGTGTATGCCAGCAAAACAAGATAAGGATTCATCCATCACTTCCCATGGACAGGCAGTTTTCAGATACTCCCATGAAAGCAGGGATCTGTTTTGCCCAATGGTGTGCTCCTTCCCCTTCTTCTGTCCCCAGTTTTTATGCTGAGCATGATGCCATAATATATGGGATATCACTCAGGGTCAGTCAGGGTCCTGTCCTGGCTGAGTCTCCTCCTAGCTCCATGTGTCCCCCCAGCCTTCTCACTAATGGGGTGAGGTGAGGAGTAGGAAAGATCTTGATTCTCTGTAAATACTGCTCAGCAGTAATGAAAACACCTCTGTGTTATGAGCACTGTTTTCAGCACAAATCCAAACCCATACTAGGTACTGTGAATACAATTAACTTTGGATATATGGAAGACCTTTTTTCAGGCTACCTGTTGCAGGGTATATTCAGAAATTGACTAGAGTGCAAAATAGCAATCATTATTTTGTGATTTCCCAGGGGGTTTTTGTTGGTTTCTTTTTTTTGTTTTGTTTTGGTTTGGGTTTTTTTGTTTGTTTGTTTGTTTTGTTTGTTTGTTTTTTGGTTTTCTTTTTTTTTTAATTATGAAAATGTATTTACTTTCTGTCTATTAATTATTTGTATTTGCAGTGCCATGAACCATGAGGCCCCAATACTCAAGGCTCTGGCTGAACCCAAGGAAGAATTACAGAATCAGCAGACAAGAAATGAGAGGCAAACACAGTTATCTTGACCACAAAAAGCAGCTCACTGTTAAGACAACACAGTATATTCTAAGCCTGTTCCTGTGGTTTATACATTGAATTGCATTAACTTTTCTTCTCTTTTTCCATACCAGTCACTAGTAAAAGCAGCACTTTCCAAAATGCTACAATTCTATACCTTATAAAACCATGAAAAATACATACCCCCTACAAACAGAAAGAGCATAATTAATATTACTTATTATTTTCCATGATGCCCTCATTTCTGATAATGGGATTTAGTAACATAAAATTAATTTACTTGATCTCTTAGGCGTGCCCAGTTTTAGCCTGAGTGTTCCTGGACGTATATGAATGTGTGTGTGTGTGTGTTTGTGTGTGTCTGATCCTGTGCAAATACTGCAAAACCATGTTATTTATCATCTACACCAGTCTACACCCTTTGTAAGTATTTCTGACACTTTGCAGGAGATTACATACACAATCAAACTAACAAGAGCTTCATCCTACCTGTTATGAACCCCTTTTCTCTCAAGAGTTACTGCCTGGCTATGAAATGGTTCACCCATGAAGCAGGAAAATTTAATATGATCAATTCCCTTCAATGTTAAACTTCATCCATAGCAAGAGAGATTCTAAATTCATGCTTAGGGTGAGGCAACAAAGATGCTTTATCATTAGTGCTCAGCAAGGGCAGACAGTCCTGTTGGAAGCCAATTATTAGGTACTATTTCCACATCCAAGTTAACTAGGAAAAGTTAATATACTTGGAAAAGGGAAAAAAATTACCTGATTCAGTTTTCTACAGGAATTCCCAGAGACTAGAAAACATACACTTTCCAAACACTACTGTAATAGTCATCTTAAAAAAAGGAAACATCCACTTAACAAAGTGAACTGAACTTCATTCATTATTACCAGGAGCTCCCAAACATCTCATTTCTCTGCACTGTTCAGAAATCATGGAGGGTTGGCTTTGATCAGTTGTGAAATGCACTCAGCTGCTCACTCCTTTCCCTCACCTCTACTCCCTCCAACAGGACAAAGGAAGAAAAGTGGATGGGAAAGTGGGTTGACAAAGGGACAGGTGGATTTCTTAATGGTTACTGCTGTGTGCAAAACAGATTCAATTTCAACAGATTCAAGTCAGAAAGTAATTTAATTTAATGCCAATTAAAAGTCATTTGAGTAGCGAGAAATAAACAAAATAATGAGACAACACCCTGTTGCCACCCCTTTTTTAACACAGACTACACTGCTTTGCTTATTCCAATAAAGAAGTAAACAAATAAATAGTTTGGATAGTGGAAAGCAAAAGGATAAACACGAAAAGAAGCAGAAAATTCAACTGGAAACTCTCTGTCCTTGTCTCTGTTGAGTATGTCAGATAAAACAGAACAGATTCAACAAATAGACAAAGAAAAACAAGAGTTCATAATGTCTTACATTTTGATGGTCACTTGTGTTTTGAGAAAAGTCAAAGCAGTCAGTTTATATTCACTTAAAGATAAAAGTTACTTGAGTTTCTCAAGTTAATCTTAATCTATAGCTGGAAGTGGGATGCCATTAACCATTTGTATAATGCCACATACTGCATAAGTTATGATGACACTGAATAACCCAGAGCAGCAAAATCAATACTGGCAATGTATATCTGCATATATGGTCAGGTACTAAAATTTAGATTTTGGATTATGTAAGACATTTTACTGTCCAAAATCTGGTCATCTGGAAATTAAAAATTACCTCAAGAAATTGGGGGAAATTATTTGGTTCCTTTTGAATTTTGGTTCTTAAAACTCAGCTAATTATTTTAGCTCGTTTTATACTCTTAATGCGAAACCATTTACTGGAGTCAGTAAATTCAGGCAAGGAAGACTACTCCTGTAACATACCAAAGTTTGAGATGCAGCATATGTTTTCTTGTCATATGATTTGCTATGTTATAGCCAGAAAAAAAACCTATGTATTCTGGAATAGACGGACTTACTTCCATGAGAAATTAATTAATGTAGTCAAATAATCTTATTGATTAACTTTTCCACCTTAAAATCCTTGCTCAGCTTTCTCCCCTTTTCAGAAGCAGTTGCACACGATTTTCTACTTCTCTATCCCTCAAAGATTTTTGTTTCTATTCAGTCTTTTTTATGCAGCTTTTTTTTTTTTTTTTTTAATAGCACAGGAAACACTAACTAATTTCAATGAGAAAACAATCTGCTGGTGGTGATGTACCTAGGCAGCATTAAGGGAGGCCAGGTCCTCTATAGAGCTGAAGTTTAATATCTTCAAGGAACTAGACAAGGGGTTCAAGCGAGTACTTGGACTGCAATGTTTATGGTTCAGATGTATAAAAATTTCCTTGATTTCAAGTTCAACTAATCTTTTAACTTACTCTAAGAGCTCTTGCTTACTCTAATCTTTCTTATGAACCCTATTTCAAAGTGTCCAACTCCCTCTAGCTGTCCATATTCACTTTCTGAAAGTTGTTTCAGAACTTTATTCCTTCACCAAACTACCAGATCAGCTGTTTGAATACACAGTAGGTAATTTCTATCATACATGCTCCAAGACCTGTGCTTGATGCAGACTCAAGGCTTTATCTGGGAAATTATTCATGATTTGGGCTGAGGAACTTGGAGGCAAGCCTCCATTTCATAAGGCTAGTGTTGGGGCCAGAGCACAAGTCTTGTGAGGAGAGGCTGAGGAATGCGGGCATATTTTAGCCTGGAGAAGAGGACACTCAGGGGGAATCTTATCACTGTCTAGAAGTACCTGAAAGGTGATTATAGCCAGGCATGGGACAGTCTCTACTCCCAGGTAACCATTGATAGGACAAGATGAAATGGCCTCAAGTTGCACCAAGGATCTTAGAAAAAGATTGGATCTTAGAAAATGTTTCTTCACACAAAGGATTCTAAAGTATTGTATAAGACTGCCTGGGGAAATAGTGGAGTCACCATCCCTGGAAGAGTTCAGAAAACATATGAATTTGGCACTTAAAGACATGGTTTAATGGTGAACCATGGTGGTGTTGGGTTGACAGTTGGACTCAATGATCTTAAGGGTCTTTTCCACTCTTGATGATTTTATGATTCTGTGATTCAGTGATTCCATACCCTACAGCACACAGTTTATCCTGTGACAATAATGTGTGTGTTTAAGACACGTTTAGGGATCCAAACCCAAGCATCTGATCTGTGTGTAAACTAATCTTCAGTACACATCACTTCTCCTGGAGTCGCTTACTTCACCTCTTAAGGTGTAAAAATAAAAAAGGTTAGCTGCCTGTGGCCAACTAAAAGTGAAGCAAAGGATGATTTCCTTAATGGTTTTGGAAATTTACTTCAGCTTTAACCTCTAGTACTCTTTGGTTTATGCCTTTGGGATCACCCCTGAGCCTTGTGTGATACTCCTTTTCTGGTAGGAACAACTGCTATTTAAAATGTGAGCAGAATATCAGTTCCCTGAGCATAGAAACAGTCACAGTCTGCAACAACAAAAGCCTGACCTGCTAAAATTACAGACAAGGGCTTCAAAGAAAATTATGAATGCTTAAAAAAGCACATCCTTAAATCTGTCTTATAAACCTTGGCCTAAGATAAGCAAGCACAAAAGGAGGTCAGTCATTCCTGAGCCAAGGCATAGACTTACTACTTTATTTTAATGTCTTCAGTTCTACAATATTCATCTAATAATTCCCTACTTCATCCCCTCAGGGATAACAATATTTTCCCCTACTTTTTTATTCTTAATCTTTACTGTGACCCTGTCTCCCTCTTAGTGAATATTTACATGCAACTAACACAACAGAACTTCATCCTTGACAGACAGATTTTCTATTAAAAGAAGAAATAAAAGAAAAAAAAAGATTTCACAAGAAGACACACATGCAAATCCTCCTTAATTTGTATGGAGTGCATCAGGCCATCACATAGGTACTATACATACACACATAGAGAAATAAAAATGATTGAAAACTGGTTGAGAAAGCAGCTAGCAATGCTGAATTTTATAAAAATCTGTCAACCTAGATAGCTGCTCATAGTTTACCAGGATCACTTCTGATGCCTTTGCAGACTCTGAGCTGTCATTCAGGCAGAGACTGGGTGAAGATGCTGATGCCTTAGGAATAAATTCAAATTATTACTGTGATGGGGATGTGACCATTCCCATGCTCTCTTTGATAATGTTGCAGATATTGCAGTGACACACATTATCTTCCCAGCTGCTAACACATTTCAAGAGACAGAGGGGGAGGGGGAAAATTTCAACCCCATGCATACCATTTTATCTAGAAAATGAAGTTTTCCTTGCTTTATTCTCGGCCAAACAAGTAGGCAGCTTGACTTTCATAGGAAATATCTTGTCCTCCTGCAGACGTGTGTCTGTAGCACAAATGTGCTAAAGATTAAAGGTTAAGTTTTGCTCTTGCTCTTACAATGAGAAATGCTTTATTCAGCATTCAGTCCCACAGGGGTAAAGAACATTGCAAGGGATCATTCTCTAATGGAGGGAAAAAAGCATATCATGTCACTCAAGGCATACCCTTAGGAAATCAATTTGCCTCCTAGGAGCTCCAAAGATGTGTCACTGAGTGCCAGAGGACATGTCTGTTATGTATTTTGCCTAATCTAATAGGGCTTTTATCCGATGTGTCTTGAAATCTCCCTACTCCTGTTAAACAAAAAGTTTTAGGAGTAGAAGTATCACAGTTGTGTCAATGTGCTGTGAGCATTCTGGAACAGGCCTATCCTGGAAATACAAATTGGCTCTGAGGAGATTTATCAACAATTCCCTGAGCATTCTCTTGCTCTAGTGCAAGATGTCTCAGCTCATGGCACAGGGGTAAGAACTGGATGATCTTTAAGGTCCCTTCCAACCCAAACCAATCTGTGATTCTGTGGTTATTTTGGGCCCTTTGTAGTGTTTGCTGGGGATAGAGCAGTTCTGGTAAAGCCTGTTTGGGGACCCCATTGTTTTGTTCTCTCTTACCACAGTGACATTCCTAAAGGATGTGCCATATCCACAAGACTGAGTTAATCACCATGACTACAAAAGAGATAAGAAAACACACAAATAAGTGTGAAAATGCCTTTGCCCATAGATATCTAAGTCTCTGGGATAGCCTAGAGTTAAAAACTTCATGAGTAAAAGCACATCCTAAAAAAACCACTAGAAAGTGAAATGGGAGTTTTCATCAATTATCAGAAATATAGTTTTTGAAAATGAATGTATAAACGAGTAACAAACTGTATTGAGGTCTTTATAAATTTATGGTATTTTTTCAATTCTCACTAACATACAAAGGTGTAATAATCTGAGAATATAGCTGGGGTTGCTGAGTCTCTGCAAAGAGACTACCATACTGAAAGGTTTAAGTAAAACCTTTTCCCATTTTTCCTTCTGTAGTCTTCATCTGTAATGACCTCTAACATTTCCTCATTTACTGCTTCCTCTATATCCATTCTGAAAGACGTAACAGTCCTTGCATTGACATTAAAAATCCCACAAAAACAAAACTGGACAAAGAAAAAACACCACTAAAAAAAAGACCAAAACAACAACCAAAAAACACAAAGCAAAACAAAACAAAAAAAACCCACAAAAAATACAACCAATCAACCAGCAAAAAAAAAACCACAACAAAAAGAAAACAAAATAAATAAACAACCCCCTCAAAAAAAAAAATCAAACAAACAACAAAATACACACACACAAAAATAAACCACAAGAACTCAATCAACCAAAATCATACCCCATAAACAATTTTAAACCACTTTCTTAACTTTTTCTCCCCCCCAGTTGTCAGGACATTAGAACTCCATGTGGAAGAACATATTAATAAATATATGTAAGTCTAAAAATAAGTCTGATAACAGGTAGTGTATTTTTCTATTCCTTTACCAACCAAACAGAAAAATTATACTGTTATACCATTATGAAACAAAAAAAAAAATCTGCCTGTGTACACAGGAGGAAGTTAAAAAATGAGTGTTGAAAAGTACACAGTGCTGATGCTTTAAATTTATGAACACAGACACTACTATATCAAAGTAAACAACATCCTTTATGACTTTTAAACATGCACACTATTTCAGGTTGGATTCCAATGAGTGTGAAGAGGGTGACATTATTTCCAATGCTGCTCCACATCATTAAAGAAAACAATAATCAAAAACATCTTTCAGCAGCTTTGCTTTCTGGCTTTTAGTGGTGCATAGGCCTCTCCTCAATCAATAATGAAAGCAGCAGGGAATTCGTCTCTTGTTAAAGAAAATAATAGACTAAAACAAAAACAAGCAAAAATGAGAAAGAGATGGTAAGAGAAAAACAAAAAAGACTCTAAGATTGCTTAAAGAAGTGTAAATGGTTTTCCTCTGCCATCTTAATGATAATTCACAGCTGGGTCTCTAGAACAGAAAAAAAATTCAATGAACCAGGACAAACGAACTCCCTGTGGATGCCTTTGATGATTCCAATAGTCTCTTGATGACTGAATTGATAAAGCTAATATCATTGGTGAAAAATTTTTAGACTTCTGTGAAGCATTAGAATTTGTAGTATACAGTATCTCTTTCTTGGGAAACTAAAATGATAATAAATCAACATGGTCGATATTAAATGGATGTGAATGTGATAACATCATGCATCAAGGATGAATGCATTTGTGTAGCTTTTTGCAGGCAGAGCTTTTACTGATTATCTGAGGAGATGCAGACTGAGTAACAATGTTCATCTGCTACCTTGGACTCAAGTTATTATCAACCTGAGGATAGAGGTTTTATGGATTACTAAAAGCCATCATTTTGTGATCCTATAGAATACAGCCCTAAATGAGGCTCTTCAAGGTCTCCTGGGCCACAGGATGCAGTGCCAGCACCTCCCTCTGAGTGGGACACCCCTCAAAACTTGCAAACTCTTGAATTGGAGATACTTGGTGAGCCATTACCTGAAGCTGATGATAGGGCCTGGGATAATACCCCAAGTCCTTGAAGTTCTTTATGTCTGTATGTGAATTGATGTAAATACCTTATAGCATGTATAGGCATAAATATTGCCCTCTCAGATCTAAAATTGACACTATTGGAATTTTAGTAAATTCTATTGATCATCTTATAAAAATTAACTTTTTGTCAATTGATTAGATGCTACTAAATCCTTCAGACAGAAAACATTGGTCAAAACTGAGTTTAAGTCTGAAAAGAGTGTCCACTCTGAAACTTGTCGCTCACTGGAAGGTTCTCCTTTGACTTCTCCCCTTTTTACCCTCACCATTTCCATCCTTACCCTTAATATATTCATTTTATTTTTTTTTTATTTTAATTTTAAATTTATTCCTATCTAATTTTCCTCTGTATATTTCATCCACGCAGTAGGGAGAAGAGTAAACCTTGCCATTGAACTTTGTTGTCCTTTTACAGATTTTTATTAGATCTACTTTTCCTGATACCTTTGCCAGTGATTTCTTTAAGCAGACTAAACAACTCATTTGCAATAAATTAGTTCAAGATGCTAAACCAGGATTCATGACAGTGTGTTTAGTTTGGAGGAATATTTGGAGAAAATCAAAGAAAATCACAGATGTGCTAATATATCCCACAGCAACTGCAAGAAAATAGATCTCACTGAAGGATAAAGAAGCAACATCTGCAGTAATGAGTAAGGATTAAATGAATACTTTGGCATATCCAGGGTAAAGCAGTTGCAGTTCATGTTTAGGTACTTTGTCTATCATGTGAAAACATCAAGAGGTATACCCTTTCTACAGGTGTTAGGCAGCAGTAACCATAAAATGATTAGGAAAAAATCAAAACTGGATTTCAGTCCTTTGTCATTCCATACTGACAATAAAAACAAACAAGGTGTGTGATACAGATTATTCATCCCACTACATTTCAAGATCTTCCCTTTGTCACTGTAACATCCTGGCAAGCTACCTTGAACTCTTCCACTGAAAGCCAAACTCTACCAGAAAGGTGTCTTGGGTATATTGTCAAATGGGGCTACAAATATGCTCTGTATTACAGGAGCAGAAAACTTGAGTCCAAGGTAGCAGATGAAAACCAGGGAAAGAAGAAGATGAAATTCCATTTTAAAAATAATCTACCCATATTCATTTGCTCTTCCCTTAGTCTCATATGCCCTGAAATTAAGAGGATTATTTATTTATTTATTTATTTATTTATTTTTATTTGAGAGTAACTCCTGAAGGAAAGGTTCAGAGTTTATCCTTAAGGTATCTTTAAGGATAACCATACAGTGAAAAAAAAAATTCAGTTATAACTTGAATATCACTATTCAAAATGTTTCTACTATTGAGAATTAATGATTACTGGACACCAGTATCAATAAATGTTTACATGTAGTCTAAAGCATTATGCATATGTTTGTCTCAGAANTTTATGACAGTGTGTTTAGTTTGGAGGAATATTTGGAGAAAATCAAAGAAAATCACAGATGTGCTAATATATCCCACAGCAACTGCAAGAAAATAGATCTCACTGAAGGATAAAGAAGCAACATCTGCAGTAATGAGTAAGGATTAAATGAATACTTTGGCATATCCAGGGTAAAGCAGTTGCAGTTCATGTTTAGGTACTTTGTCTATCATGTGAAAACATCAAGAGGTATACCCTTTCTACAGGTGTTAGGCAGCAGTAACCATAAAATGATTAGGAAAAAATCAAAACTGGATTTCAGTCCTTTGTCATTCCATACTGACAATAAAAACAAACAAGGTGTGTGATACAGATTATTCATCCCACTACATTTCAAGATCTTCCCTTTGTCACTGTAACATCCTGGCAAGCTACCTTGAACTCTTCCACTGAAAGCCAAACTCTACCAGAAAGGTGTCTTGGGTATATTGTCAAATGGGGCTACAAATATGCTCTGTATTACAGGAGCAGAAAACTTGAGTCCAAGGTAGCAGATGAAAACCAGGGAAAGAAGAAGATGAAATTCCATTTTAAAAATAATCTACCCATATTCATTTGCTCTTCCCTTAGTCTCATATGCCCTGAAATTAAGAGGATTATTTATTTATTTATTTATTTATTTATTTTTATTTGAGAGTAACTCCTGAAGGAAAGGTTCAGAGTTTATCCTTAAGGTATCTTTAAGGATAACCATACAGTGAAAAAAAAAATTCAGTTATAACTTGAATATCACTATTCAAAATGTTTCTACTATTGAGAATTAATGATTACTGGACACCAGTATCAATAAATGTTTACATGTAGTCTAAAGCATTATGCATATGTTTGTCTCAGAAGTGTAATTCTGTGGAAATTTTCTACCTTGTTTTTATGGGTTTGGCCTACAGCCAGTTTATTATAATTTCTTATCACATTCCATCCTGCTAGCTAAATCATCATCTTATCAAATCTCACGCTACAGCTGTAAATGAACAAATTCCTTCCAAGAAAATGTGATTATTATTTTCCTACTCTTTTATTCTTGTAGCATCTCAAGGTTAAAGATATGGTAATAGTGGAGAATTATCTTTGTGTTTCTTCCAATACAATCTGCTTACCAACGATCACCAATAAAAATGTTAAAAAAAAAAAAAAAGTATGGTTTTATAGATGAAAATACTTTGAAGATCTTGAGCAGGTAAGGCTTGCCTGTGACAGGGCAATTACTTTAAATGTTCAGTGAAAATATATCCAACAGAAAAATTCCAGTGAAAAACCCCAAAGAACACAGATTCATGAGAGGTTTGGCTGGTTTCTGAATCTTATAATGTCTTAAACAAAAAGAAAATTTTTACTTTTTAATTATTATAGAAAAATCTAGTAATAAAGTCTTGTGAATACAAGCAGTGAAAGCATAATTTGTTGATTCAACAAAAACTCAAAAAAGTTATTAGAAGTGCAATTTACAGCTAAAAATATTACTTAGAAAAAATTCAAATAGAAAAGAAGTACTTTCTTCAAATTAAATAATTTAGAAAAAAAACCAAAAAACATTTGGCTAGTTTCCACACAAAACTGGTCAAAGGATATTTTGAAGAAACATAATATTTCAAAGTGGAAAAAGTCTTCCTCCTACAGTTACAGGATTATATGGAAGTTAGCTTTTGGATCCCTGTTTTGGAGACACAGCAGAGAGTGTGAGCATGGACAAGGAGAAGAAATAGAAAAGATTTTCCCTTCTCCTTTCTATTTGGTGTGGTTACTAGAACTTCCAGACCCCTTCCACCATCTTCTTTGTTTGGCATTGAGCAACAGACATGGAGCATAGATGAGAAAGTGTGCAGCTGAGGGAGGGTGGTAATTGTCCATGAAACTTTTCAGGAGGGAAAACGCTGGATTTTAGAGGGGAAGGACTATGAGTTCCTAACAGATTATTTGAACAACCTGCCTCCAGGAGAGACGTGGCCTCACAAATCTCTTGGTGAGGAAGTTGAACTTGAACGTTGCCTGTTTCTCTTACTGATATTTATCAGAAAAATAACTCTCTGTTATTTGCAGTCATGACTGCTACATGTTTTGACAAGACCAACTACTCTCCACAGGCTTCACCTATCTATGATTTAAGTGGCATTCCTCATCTGGAAAATTTTTATTAAAGCTCAAATGACACCAGACACAATTTTTCAGGGTCCAGATTCAGGTACACAGACACCTGGACACAGTTCTAATAATCTTATTTTTATTACACTGCTTAGGTAAAACAAGAATTTTTTTTTTCCTATAAAACCAATTACAATCCATCCAAGGTGTGTTCTTGTAATTAGATGTAGAACATCAGTACATCTCACATTGGCTCTCACAGTAACCCTGCTGATTTTGGTGGTTTAGTTTGAATTTATATAGGTGCATCTGAGTTCTGAGTGTGGTACTAAACAACTAAGCTGCTTCTACTCTTAAGGAAAACTCTACTGTTCAAATCAGAAAGGATATGGAAATGTGAAAATATTGAAAAAGGCTGAAGTGGAAATAGGATACAGCAAAAACAGATGTTTGTTTCAAGGCAGGAACAGATGATCATCAGTCCTGTACAGAACACTGAAGATAGACAGTCACACCGGAAATTTTGATCTGATCCCAAGACATTTACAGAATACCAGATGTAAAAAACAACAAAACAAAAAAACTCTCCAAAGAAAAAAAAACAAACAAACCAAAAAAAACAAAACAAAACACCCCACCACAAACTAAGTAAGATCTCTTCACTTCTTTGCTTGTCTTGCTCATTTACATGTAGACAAAATCTATTCATTTCATTTTTGGATCAAAAATGAACCACATCTTGAACTCACAGAAAGTAGCATTGATCCATTCAAGTATTCAATAAAAAGGCATCTAAGCCATTTTTAAATAGTGAAAAGATTCTGAAAGCTTTTGTAGTGCTAAGCAAAGAGGGATGAAACATCATATTCATGTGATATTTTATATGAAAATTCACTATGCCAAAGAACCATAGACCAAACAATGTAAAGAAGAAAATGAAACCTTGAACATTTGAAGCCTTCAAATTTTATGAAAAAGTGGCAGCCAAAACCATCCCCTCCAACCTTTCAGCTTCAGGGGAGAGGAAGGAAGCTGCAAAGGAAAAATCAAGTTGCTTGTGTTTCCTTAGATTTAATGACATTGTGTGACTTTTAAGAATACTGAAAAATAAATATAATGTGTAAAGTTAGTTTTTTCACAAAAATTGTTTACAAGAACAAAGAGGAAAAAATAAAAGAATATATGTTATTAGATGGGTCTGAGAAGATTAGTTTTTCAATTAAATAAAATTTTTAGTTTTTGAGTTCTTGATATGCATGCAAGGTGTCAAACAACTTCTCATTGCCCCTGATTATTTCAAGAGTCAGCAGTCCCTTTCCAGAGCAAACAAACAAAAAATGGAATTCAATTGAGTCTTTGGTAACATTAGTTTTTCCTCAGATCACTGACAGCCTTTGCTTTAATGATACTATTTTCAGATAGATGACTGATGTGTTTATAATAAATATTGCACGAAAATGATTGTAATTCAGTATTGAATATAGGTTCTGTAAGTCCAGGCTAGAAAAGATGGGTTAAAGGAATGTATCAAGTATCAAAGTCTGTTTGCTCGTTGCTGTGCATGTTGCTGGATTATTGATAATTTTTCAAAGGAAATGCAAAGAACAGCTACCTAGATATTATTTTTTTTCCTTCCTTGTTACAGAGGATAACTATTCCTGTAGCTTTCTCTGGGATTTCAGCTGGGACTGATACCATTTCGCTCATGGGATGCCATCGTATTCCCTGGAAGAAAAGCTTTGTTTTTGGTTAGAGAATTTTTACTAATAGTGTTTTTGGGTAAAGAAATGCAAGAGTATGAAAACTCTGCACAAGCTGAGGCCTGAGGATTGAAGATAAGAACATCTACCAAACTGATCTTAGAAACACCATTTGTGATGCTTAACTTTTTTTTGCTGCTTAACTTTTTAGTCAACTTTCAATTAGGGCTTTTACATATGATTTTCATGGTCTATTGAAGCCAAAAAAATAGCAACAAAACTTGACACAAAAGCTGGATGGCTTTTGCTTCCATTTTATATATTTAGCAGATCATTTTCTCATTTTGTTTTCTCAGAGGCATTGTGTGGATACCTATGCTGTTTGAACTATAGGAGTAATGTAGAATTGTTTCATACTGACTGTGCTTTTCTTCTTCATAAGTCCAAAAAGCCCCCAAAAGACAGGATGTGTAGTTAAATCTACTACATATGATAGTAGAAGATAATTTACTAACTAAAAAATAACACATTTCTTGAAGAACTAAAATTCCTTCCTAAGAAAGATTTTATTTAATTAAGTCAGTTGTTAATATGATGGTCTTTGTTTTAAAGGAAATATTTTGTGGCCATAAGATAAACTGTGATTTCTAGTATTGCAAATGACATTTACTGGCTCAAAAATCAGATTGAGGTAAATTAAAAGTTGAGAAGAAAGTTTTAAGAAACATTTTTTGGTTTTAGAGTCATACTTTTAAAGGCTACAACATATGTACCTGCATATATATTGATATAATATATATTTAAGAGTCCTCCTTTGGAATAAAAACATGCTTGAAATACCCTTTCATTTTGTGTGTTTGCTTTTGCAAATAAACTTTTGAAATTTTTTTCTGACAATTTATATGCCATATTATTCAAAAATTTTGAAAGCAAGATAGACCTCAGAAGGGCTGTCATTTCAATATTATTTTCAATTTGTTCATTGTGGTTATTTGCATTCAAATTCTAACCAAATCCTGTGAGATCTCAGTCCAAAGGTATGACATTTTTTCATTCTTCATAACACTTCTGGGATGTCTTTTCTTACAGTAATGGATTGTGGCAGAAGATTGTTCTCATGATAGCATTTCTTCTTTTCTATAACAGTTCTCATGATAGCATTTTTTCTTTTCTATAACATTAGAGAAGATATTAGATCCAGGACAAGAATTTTCCTTGCTCTAATGATGTCACTTTGATCTCTGCTGCATATAGAAAATGTATAAAAAGACAAAATTATTTTCGTATTTCTTCAGGACATTGGGATTGTCATTCTGCAAATAAATCAGGGATGGGCTATTTCCTTTCCAAACACATTTGGCTCCAAATATTCCTCTTTCATAAAGCATTGTTCTATAAACTGTGTTTTCTATGTTAAAATCATATCTAATATTTCTCTACCTTTCACAGTTGACTGAGTTACTCTGGAAATCCAGATAGACATAATGATGCCTAAAAGGCTGTGGAGAATGCTCTAAGAAATAAAATCATACAGTTCCTCAAAGTTCACAGAGGTAGACTGGCCAAGACATGAATTAGACTCTATCTCATGAGCAATATTTGAAAAACTTAGCCAAGAGGGACAAGCTTCTTGTAATCTACAGAAAAAAAAAATCTTCCTCTCTTTCCAGAAATTGCCGTTTTTTCTGTTTTTTTTTTTTTCCTTTTTTTTTCTTTTTGTTTCTTTTCCTTTCCTTTTTTTTTTTCAGTCTGTTGGGGTTTTTTGGGCTGGAAAGGATTGTTTTTCTTCATCAGACTTACTTGGCATGCAAAACAATCTGCCAGCTGCCTCATGTCTTTGATGGGCGCATATCAAAAACCAGTTTGGATGCCACCTGTTTGATTACTCATCTAGTGATGCCAATTCCTATTTTGCTTGAATGTGCTGTGAATGAAATAAAGAGAAACATAATATATTTTGTTTTTTCTAAAAGACTAAGTTGAGAAGTGGTAGTTAAAAACGGCTGATCGGAACTGAATATGTTGTCTCAACAGTTAAATAGCTATACTGAATTTGAAATGATGGACAACATAGTTTGGCTGATTACATCTGAACTTCTCAAACTTCAAATACTATTTTGCATACCATATCCATTTTTATTTCAGTAGTCAAATTTTTCAACACAATATGAAAAATGCCTGTGCATGCATTTGTAAATCATTATATATACACACTTTGAATTTTTATTTACATACATTTATATATAAGCGCAGATATCTTATAAATATGATAGTATTTTTGAGCAGTATTTTATACACTTTCAACTGAGTTACTCGCAGTGTTATCAGAAAAAAGATAAAAAGGAGAAATCTAAAAAGAACCTACATATATTCAAGTACTTGATTAGAATAGGAAAGTCACAGCAACTTTAGTAATTCCTCTTAGCTGTAAAGAGGAATTATATTCAGTAGTTCAGGTGTAGATCCTTAGACTGCAGAAGTTTGATGATAGGAAAATTACTATTACTGGTACCAAAGGCACCAAGGAAGATAGGACATATTTTAAGAAGGAAATCTTGAAAGACCAGACAGGCTGGCTTTATGTACCAAAGATGAGCAGACAGGAAAGAAGATTGGACAGACTGAGCAGGGACCATTTGCAGCACTTCAGGAATAATAATAATAACAACGGTATTATTATTAATAATAATAAT